>PVJA010001111.1:0-25410 GCA_004027025.1 Myocastor coypus | reverse complement strand
CAGGTCTATCACCATGCACTAAACTAAAGTCAAAATGGATCAAAGACCTAAACATTAAAAAACAAACACTAAATTTGCTGTAAGAGAAGGTGGGAGAAAATCTTGAAGACTTCAGGGAAGGCAAAAAGTTCATGGACAAAAATCAGTATGCAGACATAACACCTGAAAGTATCAACAAATGGGACTTCCTCCAGCTAAGAAGTTTTTGCCCGTCAACACTAAAACTGTGCTTAGAATACGTGTCATTCTTGTCTTTTAGATATGTACTGCTTCCAGTGTAAACTCAGTTATGGTTATACTCTCTTTCTCTCAAGTAAATGGTCAGTGAATGAAACAAAACAAAACAAAGCAAACAAACAAACAAAAAAATGGGTCTTAATTGAGAGTAAGAGACTGGGCAAAATGCCATAGGCTTGACAGGCTACAATTTTGTACATACTTGGATTTCTAAATGTCTGCCTAAATATGTGTAACTACTTTTATCAAATTTTACAGAGAGTTATTAGAATATCAATGATTGATAGAAAATATCACCTGGAAGCTAAGTCAAAGATGTTTGATATTTAGAAAGCCAGTGATGTTAGGCTCAAATACCTATGTTATAGAGTGATAGTATCATGAAACTTCTCTGCTTGAGGTTTGAAAATGTAAGTTAACAGACCAAAAATTAGAGAAAAAGAAGGACTATGAGGATAGCCAATATTTTGGCCCTTGCCCTTCAAGGTCAGTAAGGACTCAGGACATAAGAGAACCTGTGCTGTCATATTTTATAACTCAGAAGCGTCCCAAACTTTCTGGTCAAGGAGATTATAGGACCTCAGAGGAAAGGGATAAATGAACTATAGTGTGTCTAAGGAGAGTTACCCAGAGAAAAAAACATTCTCTCAGGATTTCATAGAAAACAAACTGGTTAAGCAATGGCCATGACTCATCCTGACGGCTGACATTGACAACAGTTCTACAAAGCACTGTACATGATTCCAATGTTAATCTTGAGGGGATTTGATTTGGAAGATACAAAAGATGAATGTTTTGTTATACAGGTCTTACTTTAACTTGCCCTTGATCACCAGCAGAAAAGTTTAATTATGAGGCATAAAACGCAGAACTGGATTAGTATGATGAGCTGTAAGAAGCTTAAATAAACAAACTCCAACATTGCCAGTTTCACCAGTAACCCACTGCAATTATAGTACATTGGACTATGTATACATCTACTTCCTCTCAGTTCAAAGGGAAGAAATTTTTTTCTTTCCTTACCAGTATCAATTAGAAAATGTATCATGTCCACAACCTGTGCTCTGTATTGCTATTATGAGTGCAACATGCAATATGTTAATTATTGCAAATGTACTACTAATGTGTTGTGATTCTGTCATATTGATATTTCTTATTAAAAATAATTTTAAAAAAAGAAGAAAAAGAAAATATTTAATCAAAATATCATCAGGCTTTGGAAGATGTGAGAATTTATGAGAAGGTGTAAATATCTTACCTATTTCACAACAACCACTGTTTTCTATCTTGCCCTAAATTCCCTCTACACAGTCATAAAAAAATACCTGAAGGGAAAAACATAGAAATAGAGCTTTTATAAATGGGGAGGGGAAAAAAGAGTAGGAGTGAATGGCAAACAAAACAATAAAATCATAAAACTTAAGTTATACTGTGTGCCAAAAATGGAGTTCGCTTGCTTATGTTTTGCTGTATTTTAATTCTCAAGAAGAAGGTGTAGAGAAGGATTAAGTGTCACACATAATGTACATTGTGTCTGCCTTGACTTTATACATTTGATTTTAGTGATAGCATAATATAACTGAGGATAATGCTATTAAGTATATTGTAAATTTTACTACGCTGGATTAATCTACTTTTATAACTGAAATGTTCAAGTCTTTCTCACTAAGGAATTTTAACATACTTTTTGATAGAAACATTATTTTTTTAGGAGGGCACTTAATATGAACTAAAAGTACTTGTTCATAAATATATGGGCTGGTGAATTTAAATCACGGCAGCATGGAGATACACAGTGCTTGGTCAAACAAAGGAACTGGTTTTTGTTTTATTTTGTTTATTATCATTATTATCATTATCATTATTATTATTTGTATTTTAGTACAAGGTCTACAGGATCTCTTTATGTATGTCGGACTCACGTAACCCATCCCTGTGCAGCCTCTCAAGCACTGGGGTTGCAGGCACATGCTGCCACACCCAGTCGCAGTCTCAGCAGGCCCAGCTGGTAGGGCCAGCGCAGCACACCGGGGATGAATCCCTGGCCACTGTGTCAGCCTAAGTGGGTGTTTTAATCTCCTGAGATATTTGGCTGGCCCAACCAACTGAAAATTTTAAAAACACAAGGAAGAAATTAATTTAAACAGGCATTTTAGTGCATTAATAATTGACATTTTATCCTCAAATAACATATATTTTCACTAAATCATGCTTATTTTCATTCATTTTGCTATGGGTGCTTTTGTCTCTTTATAATCAACTGTTTCCTAAAGGAAAAAAAAAAATGAAGACTGAACTAGAACATAAGGGTTCCATATTCACCTCACACTCACCCTGCTCCAATTGTTCCTATTGTGAACTGACCATGAATTTGTAAGCACTAAGCCAGCCTGAATATAATATTGCTAACTAAACTTCATGTTGAAGAATGGTAATTCCTGGTGGGGTCTCCCTTCATCTTGACTGATGACAGAGAATTCAAGTTTGTACTATTAAGCCCTAAACCCACTAACCAAACCATTTGCTATTTTAGGAATATAATATTCAGGCTGCCTTTCTCCCCACATGACATAACAGGAACACCCTGCAGGGAGCACTTCTGTTCCACACAGATATTTTCACGCTTACCTGGTGTCATGCTTTGTGTCTAGTTGGCCTCCAAAGCCTTCTGCAGTCATGGGGCAGCTTCTAGAGCTTGTGGGTAATTTATGACCCAATGCTGGATGCCATGCAAGGAAGCAAGAGGGGTTCCCCCACTGCCACGGATGCACTGCTCCTCCCCTTTCTGTTGCTGTTTTGTTTTTCCTCCCACCGTGCATGGCATGAAATTTTCACAAATCCTGAGCTCAATAAACCTTTCCTTTCTTAATTTTGAGTGTCAGATATTTTGTCCTAGTAATGAGTAAAAAGCAACTAAGACTCCAGGGGAATGTGATGTGGTCGTAGTACACTTTTGCTTAGTTTCTGATTCTTTTTGCACGTCAAGCTCCGGTCTCTATTGCTCACTCAAGTATTGGGTTATGGGGATCCCGGCAGGCCCAAGTATGGAAAGAACAGAAGAGATGGCAACCTGAAGGCTGTGCAAGTCCATGCCATTTAATGATCTCTTTGAAAACTACTCCATCTAGTTCCAAATATGCATGTCTTTTGCTTCATAGATGGTTCATCACTTATCCTTATAATCAGTCAATTTAATAACATCTAACCCATAGGTCAGGACATCTGACCTGCATAGACTCTGTTGCTAGTTCTATTGTTGACTGATCAGGTTCTGCTCAGGACCAGTCAGGCACTAAGGTGTTGCTCAAATGGAAAGTTATTCACTACCATAGAGGATAGGACTTTGCATCCGAGAGGGGAAGACAGAGCTGGAGCTCACGGGAAGTCCCTGATATCCGCCATCACCATCTCGCCTCTTGATCACGTAGTCCATTCGCAGTGCACCTTGAACCACAGCTTGAACTTAACACTCCCTCTTGCTCAAGGCCCCATGTAATACATGGCAGCATCTGTTAATCCAATAAAAGTGTCACAGAAGAAACATTTTTAACAAAGAAAGAGCCTTTGTATTAACACTGTGACAGGCAACACATTGCATATAAACGGATCCCTTGAGTGTACAACCGCAGCTAAGCTGTCACTAAATAAATCAGTGGAGTGAAATCTATTACTGCACATAAGTATAAGAATAGGATTACCCTGAACTTCAAACAGAACTCTGCAAAGCAGTGCACAATGAAGTTAAACAAAAACACTACTCATTTACATTTTTAAAACTACCATTGCTTGAGTAGCAGAGCATCAGAAGGGTTATAGGCTGCACCCAACTGGCTTTGCAGTATGGAATGTTGAACCCTTTATTCTGCCTGTCAGCCAGGCTTTCCTGGTTTTCAAAGCTTAATTTGAAAGTGTCACATTTTCAGATTTTGGTGTACTTGCATTTGAAGACATTTTCCATTATTTTTAACTTACTAAATATATAATAATAACATTTAAAGTGTTAAAATCAAGGACTTTTCCTACCAAAGTTTCAAACACATGTAAAGAATGAAAAAAACAAACAACAAAATCTCAGAATATCCAATTAACCAGAGCCAATTATCAGTTTAGCAAAATGCTCATATTCTCTTTTGCAATTCTATTTGGTTAAAATTAATCCTTAACCAATAATCTAAATAATCCCGTTAGCAAAAAGAACACAGCTCACTCTTTCGTGTATTTACAAGGTGAATTTTACATTTGGTACATAAAGCTGATTGAAAAAACAATTTCTGAGCTAGTGTGCTTACTTCTCAGCAACAATTTGACCTCTGACAAACATAAATCTGTTGCCCATCCTGTTTATGTACTTCAGTGCTGCACAGGGAAGCTGTTAAATTTCTGATAGCTCAATCTTGCTCCTGCCCGTGGGTGATGTCTGTATCATTCCTGCCAGCCTGCCACCCACTGTGCTGAGGAGGGACATGATAATTCAGGTATATCAGCCCGGATTCGAAATTGTGATTTTCAAACTGGATAGCCTGGACCTATGGCTTTAACTACGATTCGCAATTTTCTCAACACTGTACATGTGTAAGAATTTCTAACAGTAGTTTCCAATGCGATGCTAGCAGCTTTGAAAGTGATGTCTGGCATTTGGAAGGGTTACCATCAAGTGATTTCAGTATGAGACAAATATTTAGACATTCTATGCATTCCAAAAATGGAAGACTACAAGAGTGACATCTTTCCTTCAGAGCTCCAGCATCACCTGAGAGTTCTCACTGATTATGGAGGATAATGAACATGTGACACAGGTTTGTTGTAACTTCCCTGCCAGGTGGTGATCTGTTGTGACTCACATCAGCCATCAGGGCGGTTCCCACAATCCCTTCGCACATTGTTTTTGTATACTGAGAAAGTCTGACACTGGAAAAGACAAAGGACACTTAAAGGATTTTTGCCCAAGGAACTGAGGACAAGGAAGTTTTGCTACACTTACAGGTTGTTCTTCCTTGTTACATTACTGGAAAGCTGTGCTGCATGACAATGTCATGGAGCAGTTGTTGCTATTCTAGAACCGATCTTGTCTCTGAGTCAAAATATCTGACATTTGCAACTTAATGAAGAAGAGATATACTTAGTTCACAATTACAGAGGGCTCAGTGGACAGTTGTCTGGCTCCAAGTGACAAAGAACACCATGCAAGGAAGGGCAGGAGAAAGCTACTCTCCCATTAGCAGCCAGGAAGCAAAGAAAATGAGAGGGAAGGACCAGGGATCAAAAATACAGCCTTCCTGGTAATGCCCCAGTGACCCACCTCCAAGCACGTCACACCTCCTCACATCATATTCAGCTATATATTCATCAGTGAACCAATCCACTGGTAAGCATAACACTCTCACAATCCAATCGCTTCCCCTAGCTCCCACTTCTGTACTTACAAGATTTTGAGAGACATTTCTCATCTAAACCATAACATCCACTAAAACAATTGTCCTTTTACCTTTGTTTGCCTCGATAACCCTATGAATTCCAATCTTTATTCCTACAGAAATTTTACTGAAAAGAATATCTGACATGAGTTAAATTTAGTTAGTACAAGCATTAACCTGTTGCAATCCTTCTGAAATTCAAGATGAATGTAATCCTTCTCCAAGAGCAATTCTTGGACTAGAGTCAGAACTGCTGTATTTTCTATAAGACAGACAACTGAACTTCCAGTGGTTTGGTTTCATGATTAGTGATTTATATTACAGATATCAATTTAAGATGGCACAAAAATTTTATGTATTAGATACACGCCATGCTTCCACTTCTATGTGTGTCCAGGTGAACATGTGTGTTTATGAACATGGTGCAGCATATTAGACACAGGCCTTGTGATGGTGAGGTATGGGTTCTATCACCGAGCTATCTGATTTCTAGCTTTAAAATGTGATCTCTTCCCAGATGGGAACCAGCAGTCTTTCGAAATGCTTGCTTGCCAGAAGCCATACAGGCCACAGCTCCTAGTGAACTGTGCAATAATGAAAGTGAACAACTAGGTGTATGTGTTATTAAGAATGTCAGCGAAGGCTTACAATGTTATTAAGATATGATACTCAGTTTAGTGCATGGTGAGAGCTATGGATCTCATTTTAACTTGGGGGATGTGGAAAGTGAAATTTCCTGCCACCGTTTATTAACGAGGCTATCCTACTTCCAAGGAGAGTGTTTGGCCCCTATGTCAAAGATAAGGTGGTCAAGTATGTTTGGAATTGATTCTGCATCTTCTGTACAGTTGATCCAGAAGGCTGTCTACGTTTTATTCTGTTTCGTTTGATTTTATTTTATTATCAGAATAACACTTTCATTTTCTTATCATGGTAGCTTTATAGCATAATTTCACTTGATCTTAGCCAAAAGGCCAAGAAACAATGCTAAATCGTATAACTTCAAATTGGGAGCTATGATTCTCCATGCTTTCTTTGCTGCCCAAAATTGCTTTTTCTGTCTGAGGTCTCTTCTGGATTTATATGAATTTTTGGATTCTTTTATTTAGTTCTGTGAGGTATGCTGCTGATATTCTGATTGTAATTGAATTCACACTGTATAACAGTTTTAGAAGCATGGTTACTTTCACTATATTGGCTCTGCTTATTGAAGAACAGTGAATATTTTTCATTTTCTATTAACCACATTGATATCATTCTTGGAAATCATCTAGATGGTCATCAGCAGAAGAACGGAGCAAAACAATCTGGTATTTGCAAAATGTATATGCACATACAATAATGTAACACTCTACCACAAAGAAGGATAAACTGAAGTCATGTTTAGTTAATGGCTATATCTCAGACCATAATTTTATGTCAAATAAATGAGGCACAAAAATTTGAATAAAAGATTGTTTGTCTTTTGTGAGAATGTCAAAGGATAAGTAAGGAGAAAAATAGGCAATATTGGGAAATGAAAAGGACATACTCAAATGGGAAGAGAACAAATTCGAGAAAGGGGGAAAGGGAAGAAAAGGGAAAGGAGTGAATGGAGGGCCAGCCTCATGCTCAGCAGACTAAAGCGCCTATTTAGGCAGGGAGCTCCTACTGGGGTTGGATCCCCAGCATGCTGTGCTGGCTCTGCCCACAGGGTGCACTGGGATAGTGATTGAGACTGGGCATGGAGACACACACCTGTAACCCCAGTGCTTGGGAGGCTGAAAACAGAAGGATCACTACTAGTCCGATATATGTAGTGAGACACTGTACAACCCTGCCCTAAATACAGAAAATAAATAAATACATAAATACATAAATAAATAAATAAATAAATAAGTGAGTGAGTGAGTGAATGGAAGGGAACAATGGGGAAAAAAAAGCATTTGTAAATAGGGAGAAGAAGGGATAAAATAAGGAAAGGAAACGGGAGAAACACATAGGTGTTGAAACACTTTACGTAGAGGCAAAAAAATCCCTATGACAAATATGATCATTATATATAGCAAATATAAACTAATAAAAAGATATAATGTTTATCAGGTGGTGTGTATTCATGAATTTTTAATATGCTACAAGTAGTATATATCTATAATCTATATTTTTGTGGCAGGTAGCAAGTTGCCTGGTTCTGGGAACCAGTGTTAGAATTGTAATTCAGCAAGAAATGAATGGTGAAAGTGGCTATTGTGTGAGCAGCCCCAACACCACATTTCATCAGAAACCATGAGGATACCTCATGACTGAGACCACCGGGAACCTCTGCAGGTGCAAATGCTCAGTGACACAGGACGTTATGGCATGCGACCTTGGCTCAGGTTGAGCTCTGACGGAGAAACTGGTTGGGATGTAGGGGCACCCCACTCAGAAGGAGCCCCAGCAGCCAAGGGACCCCTGGGAACCTGTGGACAAGGGTGGAATCTAGGTCCAGGCCCCTCTGCTTTCTGATTGAGTTGTCCTGACATCCTGTACCTACTGTCCTCCCATCCCAGACTCAGAGAAGTGTGGCCTGAAGCCCAGAACTTGAGGAGAAGTCTCCCAGGTTTCTCAGACCGCAGTGCAAACACTCTGGTTCTCATACATTCCTAACCTTTGGCTTGGTCCAGCCAAGGCTGAAGCTCAAAAAAGACTGGGGCTTAGTTTAGAAAAAGGACAGAAACTGCAGAGGAGAAAAGTAAGAGTGCAAAAAAATGGGGAGCCAAGAGCAAGGCAAGGGGCAGTATCATCAGGTAGGAATCTCATTTCTCCATAAGCCATCTAAGCTATCTTTATCTTAGAAAACAACCAACCACTTATTCCTCTGCTAATTGTAAACTATAGCAACTTTCTTTTTGTCTTATACGGGACTGTGCCAATATAGCAAAGAATCAATAATTTTTATTATGAATTTTATTGATTGGGCCTTCTCTTGAATCTTTATAGCTCCTTGTTTACTTACTATAGAGGTATGTCTTGAAGGAATACTTGGTGTGTCTTTAATTTGATGTTTATCAGATCTTCTTAGAATAATGTCCTGGAACAGCCTGATATTATTTAGAATGCAAGATTATTCAAGTTCTTCTGCTATGTTCTGAAAGACTGCAGGGAAGGTAACATACCCCTGGGGCAAGATAATAAATGCCTGCTGAAGATCCTGTCATTTAAATCCAGACTGCTCTTAATCTTTCCCAATGATAGTTACTGAGAAGAAAGCAGTTGTCAGATGAAAGGCCACAGACCAACTGCCAGAGGCTATGTTGACAAAGTCTGTTGAAAATATTCTTCACGACTCAATGCTTGTGGTCCAGGCTACCAAAAAGTTGAGAGAGGCAATCTGCCATTGGGCCTGACTGTCCCTGCACGGACAGTCTGAGTATGCCACCAATGCAAGGACCTGACCATTCTTTACCCAGCCTACTTCTCAGAGTTGCACTCGAAGCTGGCTTGTGATGAGGAGCCTGAGAGTTTAGGTAATATGTGAGAACATTACATCCCTCACGTGTGCATTCCTAAATTAGGACATAAATTCACAGAACCTTTCTCGACATCTCTGAATTGTCCATCAAAATTTAGAGGCAAAGAGAACGAAGTTAACATAATGCCACCTGGCTTTCACTATCATTAACAGTAAAAAACATCATTTGTCTCTGTGTTATGTTCTCAGCTAGCACCCAGTAAAGATTAACAGGCCAATTTACTAGCTCATAAGAGCAAAATCCAGGACCCTGAACATAGTTTTTAAATTTATGACATGGACCATCAGTCCATAGCCACTTCCTTTTGCCAAGACCAGATTAATTAAGACTATTTTCTCTGCTTCATCGATGGTGGTTTTAATCTTTTCAATTCTTCCTTGAACAAAGAATTAATTTATAGTTTCGATTGGAACCAAAATATGTCATCCTAAATTACACCTATTTGACAGAAGAATTGTGTTGAGCTGAAGGCAATTAAAAGCACCAATTCAAGGAAAGCTCTCTCTACCCTTCTTCTTTGCTTAAAGGCAGATTTCAAATACTTTGCTGAATAAGACTCTAAGCATATCAGCCCAGAGACAGAAAACCAAAGAATGAATCCCTAAGTATACTTTGTTCTCTAAGTTCTTTTCCTTAGACTTCGCTTCCCATAGCTTTTCTTAGCTGGAATCTTAAAACTGCTTTCTATTATCCTAGCATTCTTCCCAACTTGTTTTGCTTTTTAAAAAGATGCTATATAAATGGGAAACATTGTTAGGAGTGATATACATACATATATATATATATATATATATATATATATATATATATATATATATATATATGCATGCATAGTTACGGATGACTAGTGCTTATCTGCTTAGTTCCTGATAAGACCCAAGTGAGTTCCTGTTTCCTTAAGTTTTCTATTTTCTGAGACCTTTACGTTCCAATTTCCCCTTTGGTTTCCTGGTCAAGAATGAAGTCACCGCATTCCAGTTAGCTGCCCGAGGGCTCACTTTCCCATTAGCTGCCCGCAGGACTCGCACCACCCCAATCACCTTCCCCAATCCCCCGAATAACGTACGCTATTGGCTTCTGTGAAACCTGCTTGCTGAATCCCTCATTAACATAGACACCCTATAAAAACCCGCTCACACAGCCGCTGGGGGTCACTCTTCCGAAGGGTGGCCCTGTGCCGGCACAGCTTATTTAATAAAAGAGCTCTATAACACTTTGAGGCACCGACTCTTGGCTCATCCTTCTCCCGACGTCTCCCGGACCTAACAACATAACCTAGCTTTACAAGCTATTCATGCTTGAGCTTTCTACCATATACTTGAGATATAAATGTTAGTAAACTTCAGTTTGTTTTTCCCTTATTAATTTGCCTTTTGCTTCAGGGTTCACATTAAGATATTTTTTTTTCTCCCCTACAGTGTACAGCCTTGACGTTAAAAATAGAAAACATATTTCAAGATTCACTGGGCTCTTCCTGGCAGAACAATCTCTGCTGCCTAAACTAGGGAAGTCTTGTGAATGTTCTGCCCACTGCTATGGGTGATTACAATCGTCACTCTTCTAGAAAGCAGAGCTGTAATCGATGGCTTTGCACATGAACCTGTTTAACCAACTGTGATCCTGACTAAGACTAGAATTCCATTTGTATTATTTGGTGTGTAATGTCCACCATAACCTAAAACCACAGGGCCCTTCTGTAACTCTCATTAACAGTGTTATCTTAGATCTTGCAACTATTAGTCCTGAAATCCTGAGCATTGACACATATTGAACTGTTATCCTACAGTTCCATGCAGATTTCTCTAGAGAGATAGTGGATATAGCATCGTTCACTGCTTGGCATTATGGAGAATTTTCAGGGTCTTCAAGGAAAATCAAGACTTTTCTAGGCAGTAGTCTCAGCTTCTGTGACCTATAATGAAACCTCGTTTTCTCACCTTAAATCCCATTTCAGTCTTGTCCTACTCATCCCTTAACTTGAATTGAGTAATGCCCTAACCAATGGAATCCTAAAAACTCTAGGACTTTTAGCTTCCACCAGCGTGATTTCAGAGTTATGGCACATTGTTTGTCACTGTAGTCTTGACTCTTATCACCGTGATAACCATCACCTTACCTTTGATGTTTAAGTGCTCATAGTTAGCCCCTGCTACTTGGTGTTTCATTGTGTTCTACTTCTGTTAGAAAAGTCAGTTGCATGGTAGTTTCTTGTACTGAGAACACTGACTTGCTTAGAAAAGTCATTACTGAGCTTCTCACAAATCCTGGTACTTCCACCTACAATGGCTTTCTTAGCACATTACTGAGGAGAATGTTCTCTGAGATCTCCTATGGGACACAATCATATTTAAGTAATTTATTGGCTCTTACTATATATTAATATATAAAATAACTTTAGTCCCCTTGCCTTTTCTTTAATAATTTCCTGAGAATGTTCTATTATCTTTATTTTATTTGCTGTGGACATAGTTTTGTCTACCTTTGAAAAGCTATCCTAGAACAATATTAGGATCAATTCCAACTGGCCCTACAAAGCGTAGAATCCTAAATCATAGAACATGAACACCACATTAATAATTATATTCCACTGTGTGGTAAGCAGTGTAATGACTCCACAGAGATGTCTATATTCTAATTTTTGAAGCTTTGAGAATCATTTTAACTGTCATATTATTAGAGACTCTCCGAGATTATTTAAATTGGAGTGCTTGTCATAAGGAGATTATCCAAATGGAGCCAAAGTAAACTTGGTACCAGAGGAAAGACAGAATTAAGATACAACACAAGACTCCTTCAGGTGAAAAGAAGGGATATCAGAATATAATTACAAGCCAAGGAATGTGGATTGCCTCTAGCAGTTAAAAAAGCAAAGGAGTATTTTTGACTTTTTTTTTTTTTTGTCTTTTTGAGACAGGGTCTCGCTATGCAGTTGAGGCTGGTCCTGAGCTCACTTTTGTAGCCCAGGCTGGTCTCGAACTCGCACCAATCCTCCTGCCTCAGCCTCCCGAGTGCTGGGATTACAGGCGTGAGCCACCATGCCCGGCTGACTTTTTTTTTTTTTTTTGGAGGGGGCGAGGGGGTTCATGTTTCTTTTTGTTTAAAGCTTCCACAAAGAGCACAGCCCTGCCAAGCCACTCAAGATTTCTGACTTTCAGAAGTGTTACTGCTTCTGATATTTTGAAGCATTATGCATCTTGTAACTTGTTACTGCTGCAAAATTAGCACAGGTATAAAGAGGCCTTGCGTTATTCCCCATCCCTTAAGGATCTACGCTCACACATATTTCTACCAATGCTATCAGTATGTACTACCTAGATCCTAAATGCTTTTGCTGTGCAGAGCGTGAACTTCAATGCTCCGTTTGTCTGAGACTTGAAGTCAATGAGGAAAGGGAGAATGGTTCTCTGGGAAGCACACATCACCCTGCCAGACATTACTTCAGCTGGGTCATTGGTCTGTCTCCAGGTAGAGCCTAATTAGCTACTTCTGCAATCCAGAAAGCTTATAGATATTTGGGGGCATTGATTTAAGTTTTTAATGAAAATATTCTAATACTAAACCTTAGAATCCCACTTTCCCTATAAAAACACTAAACCTGACAAAGAAAACAGTCAAACCTTCGAGTGGAGCTCGTTTATAGGATGAGCCACTATTACAAAATCATGTTGACCTGATTTAACACAGTCTGCCTCACTCCACGTAATTGCATGAAATAGAAGTATCATTACAGGGGTCACAAAACCTCTCTGAACTGACTTCTATGAGTTATTTTCATGATATAATTTTAATTCCAATATAGTGTCAGTGTCACTAGCACATTCAGTTAAGCACAGGAAAAATTAATGTCATCTAAAATGGCAGAACCATAAAATGAATGTAAAAAATGACCTGTAAATTCTGTATACTCTCAATCATGTAAGCACACCTCGTGTTATTGAGGGTCCAATATCGATCTAGTATCTCATTGTTTAAATGCATCCAGGTGAAGAATATCAGACTGAAAAGGAATTTTTTTTTATTTTATTGTGCCTTCCTTGAGTACTCTACTACGTTATTTAGTTGCTTTAGCTGTGTCAGTTCTACAGATTTAGAAGAATTAAAATATTATTGATTTAAATTTTCTGGAGTTTTATATTTTATTTTTCAGCCCATATACATGTTATAAATTTCCTTTCAAAGCTTACCAACTAATTAGTAACTTCGTAATTTTCATCTCTGTAAGATTAGCATTGTGACAACAGAAATAGTTTTATAGAACTTTCTTTTAGTTCTTGTTCAACTGTAATTGCAGATTCCATATAATGACAGTAATTTTGGTGGACAGTCCTACTGCTAGTAGGTACTAAAGCCACAGTTTATTTTTAGGAAAGTAGGTTTTATGGCTGAAGTAGACACAGGGGCTGCTGAATTATCTGGATGTTTTTTAGGGTCCCCAGTTGCTTATAGGGCACATTTGTACAAACTGCTAAAAAGAATCCTTACTTTTCACACTTTTCTTCCATCCAGGAAGATCTTCATTATGTGCTGATTTTCTTAGATACTTACTCTTATTCTCCAGAAAGAAAATCAGAAGAAATGTATATATGCAAGATCTCTACAGTGTGAATGATTCTCACCCCAATATGCTGCCTTGTGCAATACATAGTGTAGAACTGCCTCAGTTTCCTTAATTTCACTTTCTTATGGTTAATGATTCTTTTCTTTTCTTTCTTTCTTTCTTTTTTTTTTTTTTTTTATCTTTTTGAGACAGGGTCTCACTATGCAGTTGAGGCTGGCCTTGAGCTCACTTTTGTAGCCCAGGCTGGTCTCGAACTCACACCAATCCTCCTGCCTCAGCCTCCCGAGTGCTAGGATTACAGGCGTGCGCCACCACGCCCAGCTTGGTTAATGATTTTGAGCCAAATATGTTCTCATGTGAAATCTTTGATCCTCCTTGGTTTTAGAACTTGTGGCTAAAATGCAGAAGACCAATTTACCATTGATAAATGATACAGCCTAAAAAGAGGCATGCCCAGAGATCATGTGTTTACTTTTGTATAAAAGCATTTTTATATTCAAATGAATAAACATTTAATTAACCACAAATAGTGATTAACTAGTATTAAATAGTATCTGGACGATCTTCATGGAAACCTGATAATTGTTCATGTATATTCTTTCTAATGATGAAAGCACCGAAGAGTTAGTCTGAAAAAAAGTACTGTTGCAGTAGATTCAGGTTTTATAGATAATGACCTCCTAGAATTTCAACACAAGGGCGTGTATATGAAGAAATAAATGTCATGCACACAAATGAAAAATATCAGACTAACTGAGGTGCAGAACAACTGGAACGCCAGCATGTTGGCATGAGTACAATATGGTCAAGACACACTAGTAACCAATTTCACAGTTTCACATAAAGTTGATAACTGATCAATGGTAGGACTCAGAAATCTTAGTCTAAGGTTTATATTCAAGTATCTAGAAGGCTTAGTTGGTAAGGGTCTCATGAATTGCGGCCTATAGTACTTCTTTCATAATCATCAAAACTAGAAACAACTCAAATATTCTTTAGCTGGTGAGTGCACAGATATATTATTATATGCCACCACAAGGGAATAGTATTAGCCTTTTTTTCTTTTTTATGAGCAGAATGTATTTATTAGGGGAAAGAAAGCTCCTGTCTGAGAGAGGGACAGAAAGTGTGTCCCAAG
Organism: Myocastor coypus; assembly: GCA_004027025.1. Lineage (NCBI taxonomy): Eukaryota > Metazoa > Chordata > Mammalia > Rodentia > Myocastoridae > Myocastor > Myocastor coypus. Next base: position 10,569 of record PVJA010001111.1, on the reverse strand, counting down.
TGGGTGGTCCCTGTGGAACAGTATTAGTCAATACAAAAGAATGAACTACAATATGAATAACTCTCAGCTTAATTATACTGACTGAAAAATATCTCAAACAGAACATATTATACTATTTTATGTGCATGAGAATTGAGGAAAGAAGAACCCATAGGGACAGAAAGAGGAGAGCTGGTTTAGTGCCACATGTCTGTAATCCCAGCAATAGAAAAGCTATGACAGAATTGTTGTAAGGTTGAGACCACCTTGGATTATGTAGGAAGTTCAAGACCAACCTGAACTACATAGGGAGAACCTGTCTCATAAAAACAAAATTTAAAAAAGAGAGTTTCTGTACTGTGGGGAAATAATATGTAGGGAAAGACTATAGGTGGATGCAAGAGAATTTTGTAGGGCGTGGAATTACTCTATAATTTAGTGTCTTGGTGGTAGTAGACTTTTATACATTCCTCAAAACTCATGCGAGTGAATATGAAGTAGGAAAATTTTAGTGTACATAAATTATATACTTGAATACCGAATAGAAACAAAAGAATGCCTATTTGAAAATATAAATTGAAATGATAACGTGTTTATGTATGCAACACATATCAGTGAAGAGATATATAACCTGACCTTTGAGAAAATACATTCTTAGAATAACATCAAACGGTAAAATTATTTTAAAAATTACTTTAAATTAGTTTTTACAATCCTAGAAGCAGCAGCACCTCACTCTACAAAATAAAGTGAATGTTTCAATAAACTAAATACATGGTTGGGAGTTAAAAAGCAGAAAATGGGTTGAAGAAAGTAAAAAGAGCTCTCAGAATTGTACTGGGTATTTCAAACTTGCCATCCTCACAGGATTAAAACAGAGGAGGATTCCTCACTACACTGATTCAGGTAGATTTAAATCTCCAGGATGTTGAACCCTGGTCCTTTCCAAGCATGAATCAAGGCCAAGGCACCTAAGTCAATGACTCCCTGCTGCTGTAGGGAAGCCTGACAGGGACCTGTCTGGAGGAGCAGCTTGAAGCAATGCCTTTGCCTGCACTTCCTTTACCATTCAGTAACATCACTGTCTTAGTTACTTTTTTCTCCTTGCTGGGACAAATACCCGACACTCAAAATGAAGGAAGGAAAGGTTTATTTAGCGCACAGTTCCTGGAGGTTTCAGTCCATATGTGGCGGACCCAAGGCTGAGTGGAACAGGGCAGAGAATCCAGTTCATGGCAGGGGAACAGCAACAGTGGTGACAGAGGCAACGGACCAACCAGGGAGCAGAGAGCAACAGCAATCACTGCAGCAGAGCAACAGCGCTAGTCTGCCTCTCTGTCTCTCTTTATATTACATTCAGGCTCTCTGCCTTAGCCTATTGTCTCAGGCCACACCCATAGTCTCATCAGTATTCAGACCATAATCCCAACAGTAGTAACACACATAATCCCAGTGGATCATCATTCAAGTCTCAAACTCTAGATCAATACTATATCACATAATCCCAGTGATTCATGAGTCAAGTCTCAATCTATAGAAGTCACCACCCTATGACTGCATGAGGCTTTGGGGGGCAGCACAACTAGACATAAATCATAACAATCACTAACCAACACATCCTCACCCAGAACCATATCTTAAGGATAAGCTACAGAAGTTTGAGAGCAAAATATGGCAATAATATACATGTAAATGATTGCTAGCAAAAATATGATAGTACTAATATCACAGTAAATAAATTTCAATTTAAAAATTATTAACAAAATGGGAAATGCATCCAAAACAAAGCTCTAATAAATATATAATAAAATGTTTGACTTTTTTATCTAATTGGTATATGATGATTTTCTTCCAGTCTCAATTCTTTCAAATTTAAAGAAGCACAAGAGAACAAAGAAAAGAAATATTTGGAAGACATACTACAGCTACCAAGATTTTTAAACTGCTCATATTTTCTAGAAATGTATCTTTACCTTTTAATTTTTGGATCCCTTTTGGTCAACAAGATTTCATTCCAGCATCCTCTTTTCCAGCTCTGTATCCACATGTACACACAGAGATACACACATCTGTATCAGGTATTTTAGGGTTATGTTTACAAGAATTACACTTTTTATTTAGAAAGTTGTTGTGGAAAACTTGTGTATTAAGGAGCATGCCTTTCCTTCAACAGTCATTTATACTCTCAAGGGATGAGTAATAATTACAAAAATAAATAAAAATGAAAATTATTTTAGGATAATGAGTGATCATTATATCCTGTGGTTTTAAGAATCATGAAAGCAGAGTCAACAAAGAATGTCAACAAGAGAATAAGACACTGACTTTGTGACAATAATCATCATAAACACAACTGCGTTTCTTTTATAAAAGCATAAATGTAATTATTTAAGACTTGGGGTTTGAGTTTACCAATTTTTTTTTCTTTTGTTGACACTGGGGATCTAACTCATGGCCTCGTGCTTGCTGGGCAGGCACTTATGTCACTGAACTAGATCTCTGGCCTTTTAAGGCTACTTTCCTTTCAAAGGATTCTATTATGGATAACACTGATAAAATGCAAGTAGTTTGGTGGGAAAAAAAACGTATTTTACTTTCTGATATTTGGGTGCAACACGTTAACTTGTGGGTTTTAATCTAGGAAAATCAGAAAATTCTGTGACATAGCCAAACACTACCTAGAGGATTGCTGCACTATCTGTTTAGATGAGAAAATACAAATGAAACTAAGTAGAAAGCAGGAAAACATCTCAAGAAATTTTGCTTTTAAAAAGTACTGTGAGAAGTGCAAAGGGAAACAAGAGCAACGACAAAGAAGCACAAAGGGAACTGGATGCCAGGGGCTGTGCCCTGAAAAGGAAGAAGAGATAGCTTTCATTTTGTTTACAGCTTAAACCACCTATATCGAGAGCAAGACTGCTTATGGTAGATACTTGGAAAAAAATTGTCAAGAGGCATATATTAAAGACAGAATTGACTCTGGAATAGAAGAACAAAGGAAGATCATTCTAAAACAGCTCAGAAAAGGAACACTGCCAAGCTTCTTCCTCTAGCTGTTGCCCCATAGATTACACCTGCTATAGGGATGGGCCTGTGCCATGTGCTGCACTGTACAACATGAATCCATGAATAAAACTCATTGGTTGGGGCTTTGGCTTCAGTGCAGGAGGTCCCTACATTTGCTAGCAGAACTTTACCAAATTCTATCACAGATAAACACAGACACAGTAATCTGTAGCTAGATTTGCAAGGACTGTACTAGAATCAGTGTGAAAGAAGCTGGTGATCGAGGACAAGACAACAAGGTTCACGAAGAGCAAGAATACAAGGACCGTGGGCAGAAAGTGACAGAGCTGAGATGCCATAGGGTCCAGGAGAGAAACAGAGCTCAACTTTTTCATAATTTTCTATTTATAAAAATAATTACTTACAAAGACAGTGGGCTGAGGCATTGCCCTGGCCCTGGGTCCCATGAAAGCAAAACAAAACCCTTCTTAGTATAAAAGTAAAGCAACATTGAAGCTTAACTAATAAGAAATTGCTAACTAATCTTCAGCTAGGGCCTTTATGCTGGGGTGATCAAATTAGGATATTGTTCTATTTTAGCCAAATGCATGTGTTCTTTACTTCCATGTTCTCCTATGAAAACCTTCCCACACAGGGAACCTAATAGTCTATCACTGCCTGATTTGTCAATCTCTGCCTGTGTCTGCTTAACATTTCAGTGTGCTAAGTTTATTCCATAACTTATTTCTAGGAAAACCCAACACACTATCTGTTTTTTCCATTAAAATGTAATTTCTATGCTTTTGACTCATTCTTTTGTTTTATAAATAAATACTGAGCTTGTATTTTATGATTATTCCACATGCTGAAGTTAGAGGAGGTTACAAAAGAAAATCGGTTTCCAAACTCTATTCTATGGGGAGAGGCAGAGAAGATAGAAAATAAGAATGAATACATGCAAGCATCTGTGAACACACACACACACACACACACACACACACACACACACACACACACACACACACACAAATACACTAGCCAAAGTAAAATAAGATCTTGGGGAAAAGGAAAACTAGCAAGGTTAGACAAAAACTTCACAAAAAGTGATCACATAGATATTCATCATTAAAAGGAAGAATTAAATCACTAATCAAGGCATTTAAATCTTGAGAAAAGATATGATAAGTGGAAGAGTGTGTATTGATTAAAAAAATTAAGGACACGTTATTTTTAAAAGCTTTCTATTCCATACAAGTTTGAATTTTAAAAAAATTATTAGAAGTAGCAGAAAATCTCTGGTTTTATTTTATTCCAAATTTTGGATCTAAGAAGACTTAGCTCAAATTTGCCCTTTTTTTGTCATTACTCCCTTTTACTTGAATTAACTTGATTGGGTTTATGATCCTTTCAACCAAACACTGTGAAAGAATCACAATAAAATCTTGGCATCAAATACAGCACTGTGTTTCTTTCCATCCATCCCAAGCTTCTTTGTATCCCTTGGACACAGTTGGAATGCAAATGTTGCACTTAGCTAGGGTCCTAATACTGAGATGGAGTAATTTAACTTTAAAATAATAAAGGCAAAAATGATAGCTCATTACAAGTGAATTGCATCACAAGTAATGAAGTATGTAATATTGCCTACTTTCAGTTTGTATAAAAATGCATTAAACGTTAGAAGGACGTCTTCCATACTCTAACAACCTTCTGTACTAGCTGACTAAAGAACTCTGTCTCTTGAGATGGTCTGTCAAGCAGATAAAAGAAATGGCACTTAGAAGTTTTCGCTTTCAGTAGCTGAAAGCTTCTGCTGTATTTTTCTGGTACTTTGTAGAATCAAAGTATTTTCTGTGTCAATCCATATGGTTCATTCCTTCATTTAAAATGTTTGTTCTGCTTTGTTTACTCTAGAGACAAATAAAATAATGCACCTCACTTTGCTGAAACTGATAATGATTTTTCCTCAGAGGATTAAAAGTGAAATGCAAAGATAATAGGCAAAAGACGATTTGAGCATAAGTTTTCTAAATTTTTTTTCTTTTCTACGAGACATATTTTTGTCTGTTCAGCCTAAAATATTTTATTGTTCCTTTGACTAAATAAAAATCCACATTCTAAGTTAATAATCAATCTATGCATTCTATTGATTAACTGTAAAATAGTGGTAGCTCTTGAGAATTGCAAAATATACAAAACAGAAAAAAAAAAAATGAGCAGATAGTATGCCTAGTTAAGCGTAAGAGTCTAATACTGGGCCAAGGAGATAGTTTAGCATCATAAGCGCCTGCCTGGAGGCACAACGTTCTGAATTTGATTTCCCCCACACACAAAATCTAATATTCTTGAAATCGCTAGATAACATTTAAATGTTAGAATTATGTAATGCTGCCAGAGTGTAGGAAAGGGGACAAGCCAGGTTGACAAGACAATTCTTAGATGTCTTGAAGAGAAGATAGCTCTGATGAGCCTAGTTAGCACTATATTAACATTACTCTGTGTACCTTTAGCATTCCATTTAAGAAGTACTGACAATACAGAAAGGTTTCAGAAACATAAATACGTTACTGCTATTCTCAGAAATAAAAAACTTTCCGGAGGTAGGATTAACGATGTACATAGGGAAGAAGAAGCAAGCAAGTCATAAGAAAAACCTCTATCTTTTAAATAATTCCTATGCTTAGCTGTAGACTTCCTAATACAAACATTTTTATTGCAGAAACACTTCTGGTAAAACTCTGGTCAGCAATACTTTTGGTAACAGAATTAAAGAAACCTGACGAGATCAGTAAGAGAAAACAACTTTTAAACATTTTTCCAAGTTGAAAAAGAAATTAAGTCACTAAGATTAGAAACTTTTAGGTATATCATGATATATATGCAAAGAAACATATTTTTATTACGTTATACTCTTTATTTATTTATTTATTTATTTATTTATTTATTTATTTTTTAGTGTTTGGTACAGGAGCTCACTACACAGACTGGACTTGTAGGGATCCTCTGGCTTTCAGTGTCCCCAGCATTGGGATTGTAGGCCCGCACCACCACATCGGGATGCAGTCTTCAGCTCAGTGTATCTGGGGGTGGACCAGGCACAGCATGTGGTGCCAGGGATAGAACCTGTCCTTACACTTGCTTAAATAGGCACTTAGTCTGCTGAGCTTTCTCATTGGCCCTATACCCATTCTTTAACAATACAAGATAAAAAGAGCGATCAGAATTTACATTCCTTACTTTTTAATCAAAATTATATATTACAGTAAAGGCAGCAGTACCAAGATTAATAAGATCATTATGTTCAACCTGAAAGGGATTATTTTCAGGTAGAATAATTATAATGTAGCCTTTATTACAATAATTTTATCTAAACATTGACTCTATACTTTGGACCTTTCATTGATAAGAAAATATGGTAATTTCTGTACATCGAAAGCACTTTCTGTGTTCTTATCCACCCTATTCACTTGATCTCATACCAGATGGCACTTGCCCCAAATCAACTCTGAGGACCATGCCAGCTAATGTTTAAGATCATGATACACAATATATTAACTATTCTCTAATTATTTTATTATGAAATTTTGATTGATTTTCATAGAAGTAAACAAATTTGTTTAATTTAATAATATCTCCTTCTGTTACATTAAAACTAAAAAAATGACTGTGAAAGCTAAATATATTAAACTTATTCAGAACACTGGGACAGCCATGACAACACAGCTAAAACCATTCACAAAAGAGGACTTTCTGGCAGTCTTTAGAAAGTAGCAAGAGTGATGGGCTAAATGTGTTTGTACTAAAGGAAAGTATTTTGAGGCGGAACAAACTCTCTGACCTATGATAAGTACAATGTCAATGTATGTTTCATTTTCATACACTTTTAATTGAAACATCACTTTTCTTATGCATGAAAATAAAATTATTCATAAATATCAATCAGAATAAAAAAGGCCAGTGTGGACATTGCTATTCTAAACTAAATAGTTTCTACTTACTTACACACATGACATACAGAAATCATCCCTGTCATACCCAGCAGAGAAAATAAGCAAAACATCCTAGCCCACAAACCCTCACCAATGGCTCATGGACATGAATTACAGTTGATGACCCACTGTGTGTACATACATTAATCATTCTGTAAGACTGTAATCTCCATATTCCAAAGCTCAAAGTGAGCCATAGCATGAACCCAAAATCAGAGATGTGCTAAAACTCTCTGACCTAGGATAAATACAATGCATCTATCCCAGAATTACACAATATATGCGATGTTCTGATTTAGTTCACTGTTTCCAACAAAACTTTCATTCAATATTCTCATCAAGTCCAGGCTCACATGGCTTTGTAGAAGCATATTCTTGGACCCATAACTGAAATAGAAATAAAAATCACTTAATTAAAGATTCCTGGGCATCATCTTCTGGATTATTCGCTCAATTTTAGAGTTGAGAATAAAAAGCCAGGATGTAAAGCAATCTGTACCATATACTTACCATGCAAAAATTTATAAGCCACAGGGGTACTGTTAGGAGTTCTGGTGCTACCACATTAGTATCTGGAATTGATTAATTATAGGATTAGTGAGTTGTAGAGCCAGAACTGTCACTGTTACAAAGAAAAAGAATTTACAAAGAAGTAGTGAAGGAGATTAGAATGCTCCATGTAACAATAGTTTAGAGTTGAAGCTACTATACTGGTGTGGATTCATATTCATGTAGTAAAGACGTAGTTGGTTACATGTAAAATTATTTAAGATGTGTGTGTATATGGGTCATAGTACACACACCTTGCTATTTTCTTTGTCGGCTGAGAAGGCATAGAAACAGTGATGCTTTTATGGCCACAACCATACTTACCAGCAAAATCTTGTTTCCTAGCATCTTTTATATAAAGGGTCCTTATAGAAATGCTAGATTCTGAAAGAAGGACAGGAACTATACATGACAAACCTGTACTACCCTGCAGTTTCCCAAAGCAAAGGAATGTTCAAAAAAATAATCTGTATACGTTAAAGGGTATTCCAAAGAAACCCTTTAAAACTGAAAATTTACAATAGCCAAAGTTATAACACTTTCAAGAAACAAAATCAATAAAGTAGTATGGGATTATAACCTAAAATACAAAGAAAATATTACTGATATAAATTAGTCAATAAATTATCAACACTGAAAAAATCAACTAATATTCTATACAGAATAAATCTAAATAATTTATCTAAACAATGTACTTGCAAAAAAAAGGGTACATAAAATCCTACTACTTAAATTTGGGCTGTGAATAATGATTATTTTTTTGAATGCAACAATTAGAATCTTGGAAAACACCTTCTTCATTCCATGAGCAAGACCAACATGGAGAGTCATACATAACGCTGACAATGTGTCTCTTTGTAGGATACAATGGGATAGGATGAATGCAATACTTTTCTACTATAGTCTTCCAGTTACTCATAGCCCCACGATTATCATTCCAGAACATAGGTGGATTCCATATCCACAGGATATTCTGAAAATATTTAACCAATGTTCCTTAATATTTTCAATATCATCCTAAAAGAACGTAAGTCTATAAAAATACCATTGTCAAACGGAGACAAAGGAAAGGGCATGTTAGAATCTGAGACAGAAAAAAAGTAGGTAAAAACTAAGGCGATCTGAAACCACAGCTTTTCATTAGTAATACTATATCAATGTTGGAATATTAATTGTAATACATATACTATACTATTGTAACATGTTGACAACAAAGAAACTAACCATAGAGTAAATAAATACCCTCATATTGTAGTAACAGAGAAATAGTGAAATGCATTTTGGGATGTCATAATATGTAACTAATTTACATGATAGCAGGTAAAATATAAAATATTTATCATCAATTTTACATTTAAGAAAAAGAAGCAAAATTAAGAAATACATGTATTTCCTACCTTACATTGTATGTATTGTAAGAGATATTAAAGTCATTTAGTATTTCTCACCCTGTTTCAGGGAAATATTTTGATATTGTAATAGTGATGAATCTTTTAAAGAATCTCAATAATCTATCCTTGATTTTCTTTCAAATATATTTCCTAAAAGTTTATATTCTTTGGGAAGACTCAGTTATATTTGGCTCCTAATTTAAAAATAAGTTGTCTAATTCAAAAGTGTTTACAATGCTTGCTTGAAAGCTAGAAATCAAGATGCAGCTGAATAGCTTATTTTCAAATGGAAAAGTTGTGTTTGAGTACAATTCAACAAAAGACAGTTAATTACTGAAGACTAACATAGAAAGGATAAAATTTACAATCATGTAGCTATTTCACGACTCGAAATGAGGGATAAAGGAGAGATGATTGAATAGGCTGAGCAAAATCCTCTTCCCTTCATTGCAAAAGCTAAGTCACATGATTCAAGGAAAGAGAAAGAAATTTGTTGGATGCTTTAGCTGGCAAAGGTGCCTGAGGACAGGAAAAACGTTAGGCAAATCAGAGACTCTGGGAACATTTGAGAGAGAGCAAGGACTGGAGCAATGTTAGCAATCAGAAGGCAGCTATAAACTACTCTTCTTGGTGTGGAAGTATAAGTTGGATTCAGAGTCCAGGGTGATTCTGGGAATTCAGAAGAATTTAAGTAAATAGATGTCAGAGGAAAATAGACCAAACCAAGGGCATGGGCTGGTGAGGCATGATTAGTCTGGTCCATCCGCTGCACACCAGGTTCACTCAACCCTCACCCAGCCATGTGGACGCGGCTGTGCACTTGGAAAGAGAAAGTAAAATGGAAAATCTCTGGTTCACCCACTGGCTGAAACACTCTGGGTCACCTTGCTGCAGTATTTTGTGCCGTCTGCTTAACAAAGGGAAGCCTTTTTGTTGATTTCAACAGGAGAAGGTCATTGCATTGTGGCTTTAGTGTACAACCACAGCCTAGTTAGAGTATGCTAATATATGCTGTTGGCTTTGACGACACAGAAACATAGCTCCCACCCTTGATACAAACAAAACCATAGCAATCCAGTTCTATGAAATACTATCACAGTATACAAAGCAGTTTATCAGCTCCATCAGAAATCATAGCAAGAACAGGGTAAAGAACAGTTTACCTATATCTATCTATCTATCTATCTATCTATCTATCTATCTATCATCTATCTATCTATCATCTATTATGTTTTTAGTACTGTTTTCAGCCTCCCAAGTGTGCTGAGATTACAGGCTCGCACCACCATGCCCAGTTTCAATCACAGTCCCAGCGCTCCCTGGCGGCAGAGCCAGCACTGCACACATGAATTGAGCCCCTGCCTCCTCAGCACTCTGCTTCAGTAGGTGTTTTAGTACACTTTAGTCTGCGGAGTTATCTGGCAAGCCCTCCATTTTTACATTAGAAATACTTTATTTCTTTTTTTTTCAATTTTTTATTGTTTAAATTTAACAATGGTTATATTACATATTTTCATCATCAGATCAGTTTAGATTAATACATATAGGTATATAAGATTGATCAAACAATTAAACATTAACCTTTCTAAATCCACATTACTTTTTTTTTTTCTTTTCCCCCTTCTTTTCTTTGAAAGTTGACATATTGCATATTG
>PVJA010001110.1:124874-136704 GCA_004027025.1 Myocastor coypus | reverse complement strand
TATTATTATTATTATTATTATTACCTAAAAGAATAGCTTTCAATCCTTACATTTCCTTAGATTACAGCTGGGTGACCCTTTCCTTGTTTTTGGTACAGCAGCCTGAAATAAAAGGACAACAGAGACACAGTATTCTAGAAGAGTGTATTTAACCCAATGCTCCCTGACACTAATGGAATATATCATAAATATTGTAATGTGAGAGTATTTGTAGTAATTGTCCCTTGCTGGGGCAATCATACTGTGACAAGTGCCATTTACAATGAAGAGATAATTTTAAATATTCTGTTTTGGTGTAAACAACTTTTGCCCTCAACAAAAAATTCCAGAAAAATAAGTATATCTACATAGATTTCCCTTGCATACAATGACCCCTAAGGTAAGAGGATGGCAAGAACTGACTAATTAGCAAAATGTTTGGAAGCTAATGCTCGAGTGAATATGTTTCCAATTTCCATTTACAAATATTTTCATTTTTCTCTGGTTGGAAGGCTCTCTAAAGCCTGTAAGACCTTTGACTAACTTTAGGAATTTTCCAGGGGTAGGTAGAGAAGGAGAGTTATAATTTCCCTCAATCTTGTGTGAAGATGTAGTGTGTGATATTTATGCCTAACTTTGCTATTTCTATTCTATCAGTATCTCTCTGGTATTCAAAAATAGGAGTTAAATCTCCTTTCATAAAGGAAGGATGAGTATGAGGCCTTTTGGGGTGAGGGGGTCCACTTAACAGTGCTTTTCTTGATGTCACTTGAAGCTTCAAGGTGATCTAAAAACAAAACAAAAACAAAAAACCTTTTGGAACCTTTGCCCAGGGGGATTGTAGGCAAAACTAAAGGAAACAGTTGGGAGAAACTCACTAAATTTAAAAAGTGTGAATGGGGCTGGTGAGATAGTTCAACAGACATGCTGCACTGGCCCCAGCCCAGGCGTGCTGAGCCGGCCACCGAGACCAGGTGTGGTGGCACACATTTGTAATCCCAGCACTAGGGAGCCTGCAGATCTATCACTGAGTCCAATCTGTGTATCAAAATACATTTTTTAAAAAGGTGTAAATGAAAAAGTTCCAGGATGCAAGGCCAAACATTTTCTGATAGCAGATACCTAACTTCCCAATTTATTCTATTCAATGAGTGCAACTTAGAGAGAGGATGAAGTTAAATCAGAAAGTTGTCAGGGGAAGAGGAAGGTCATTGTGATTATGCAGGGATGTAAAAGATTTTGGGTAAATGTGTAATGTTGAGAGACAATGAAGAAGATAACTGAGTTGAAAAGACAGTTTTAATGGGCCCAAGAAGTTTAGATATTCATTCAAAATACTCAGAAGAAAAAATGGAGAAGGGTGGAGTAATGTATGGATACAAGAGAATACTCCAGGTCAAGAGGCCACAGCGAAGCCAGTTGTTGGCTTTATTTTGAGGACTTCTTGTCAAAGAGTCCTCTTCCCTGTGTGATATTAAGATGGAATTTCAACAGGATTTGTTTTGGGTTCTGCCTCAAGCATTGGAGAGGCACACATCCAGGTGTCCGGGTGGGTCATGAAGGCATGCCTTGGGGCTCTCTGTCTGGTATCTAACTGCTGTGGCTCTGGCACTCTTTCCTGCTCTGTTTACCCACCACCATGGAGTAAGCAGTTTCGCTCCACTATGCCCTTCTACCATTAACTTTAGGCAAAGTTAATCATGGAATGGAACTGTGAGAAAATTAAGCTTCTCCCTTAAATTGCAGGCACTGGATATTAGTCTTAATGATGAGAAAGTTAGCTAATACAGAAAATTAGTAACAGAGAAGTAGGATTCTTGCTGTGAATACTCCTTGCCAGGTGGTTCAGAAGCCTGGGGAGCTGGTTTGCCAGAGAAGTTTGGAAAACTTTTAAGGTACAGGCTTAAAATAACCAGGTTATTATAGGCAGTGCTGTTGAACAATACTAGTTGAATTCAGATAATCATAATTGAAATATGGACAGGAGCCAGGTTCAGAAGGTCTCTTAGAGAACAAGGACTCCACTTGGGCACGTGTATTACACTCTCCACAAAATTTGTCTACATCTTGCCCATACTTCAAGACTAGGAAACTGAAGATGAAGGGAGATAGACTACTCTGTCAGAGGAAATTTCAAGACAGCCTGATCTTTAAGCTTTGTTGAAACTTCGGTTGTGCAAAACAAACAAACAACAACAACAACAACCACCAAACATGGCCTGTGGTTTAGCATAGTTGTTTAAGGGCCTGCTCAGGCAAACATAGTCAGGCGCAGGGTCCCTGAGTTCCATCCCCAGCACTACAGTATTTACCAGACATGCTCATAAGGCAGCCTGAGCATGCAAAAAAAAAAAAAAAAATCCTTCTAATATTTAAGCTTTGGCATAGTTCGTGCTGGCTCCTTTCACTTAGAGTTAGGGCAAAAGTTGGAGCTAAATTTTTTTTTTTTTAATAGAACCAGGGATTGAACTCAAGCCCTTGTGCTTGCCAGGCAAGTGCCTATTCTACTGAGCTATCTCCTCAGCCCCTGAGCTGAAATTTTTGAAAAACTTAAAATTATGGCCCTGGTGGACCCTTGTGCAAAGTTTAGGCCAAAGGAAGCATAGCTTCCAGAGAGATTGCTAGCATTAAAAAGAAACCGACTAGTTTGTACAGAGATGAAGAGAAAGAGGCCTTGAGGCCATCTTAGGAATCAGGAAGACTGTACATGCTGCAGGCTTGATCATGCAGAAGTGCCAACCTTTCTTTTGGTAAGAGAGCTCCTGGGATCCATGCATGACAAAGGTTGTCACCTTAGAAACCCTCCCACACTGCATCCTCCCCCTCCTGGGATTCATTTCAGACTACGTTCAGTCACTGAAGTACTGAGAGGATGCTACCACCATCATCCCAGCAGGCCTTGTTATTATTTTTACAGACAATAGACACTGAGATTGTCTATCATTCTTTTTTTTTTTTTTTTTTTTAATCTTTTGAGACAGGGTCTTGCTATACAGCTCAGGCTGACCTTGAGCTCACTTTTGTAGCCCACACTGGTTTTGAACTCGCACTGATCCTCCTGCATCAGCACCCCAAATGCTGAGATTACAGGTGTGCACCACCATGCCCAGCTACCATTCAAATTTTAAAGGAAAGCCTGGAAGACCAGTCATGGTGCTCCTGAAGGGGCAGTGGATGAAGCTATAGGAATGAAGCTAAGAGCATAGTGGAGATCCCAGGGAGTTAAAGATGCCAAGATTGTGGAATGTCTACTGAGGAAAGGTTCTCACTATGAGAAGCTGTGAGGTCTACATCCAGTAAGGCCACAGGAATGTTGGCCTTTCATTTTACCACTTATGCCCCAGGTGCTACACATGGAGTTACAGGACTTAAGGTTTGTTTGCCCTCTAGGATTTCAATCATGCATTGGTCCAATCCAATTCTTTTCATTTTCATATTCCTGCCATTTAGGCAATATTTACCCTGTACCGTTGTATCTTGGTACTTTAACTTTTTTTTTTTTTTTAACACAAGTTTGTAACTTAAAATTTGCCTAAGTCTCAGAGGAGAATTCAACTTTTCAAAAATGCTAGAACTGTTGAGATTTTGGGAAGGAATTATTGTGTTTCTCACTATATGTAGAATAGTTGTATTGGGCAGAATTATTATTATTATTATTATTATTATTATTATTATTATTTTGAGTTTTAAGCATCAGATTTATTTGGAGGGAACAAAAAACACACAACCCAAAAGATGAGATTTTACATCTCAAGACACCTCCCGGGTAATAAGTCTACAGATTATAAATCATTTCATAGAAGATATTTTTGTACAAATTGTACATGTATCTGGGAGTGGGACACAAACCAATCCTGCTTCTATTTAGTTGGGGCAAGGAAGGGGAATAGGATAAAATAGTTTTTCTGGATGCAGCTATTTGGTAGGAGAGCAGACACAAAGAGGGTGAACTCTACCTTTTCATCATCTACAACCAATGGTTTGAAAAGCAATCCCATTCCACTTTGGGTACCTCTAAAAGCCCACTTCCTAGTTACTAGCCAACCCCACCAATTAAGGGTAACTCACTGGGTATACCTTTGTCCCAGAGATAAATGGCTCATTACGCCCACTGCTGCAGCATGTGCACATACACCCAACACCCTCACGCACACTCTCTGAAGGGCCAGGGAGGCTCTAACCTAGGACCAATGGGAGAAGCGCTTGCAAGTAGAGACCCAGCATCATCAATAGCACTAGTACTGTCCACCATGGGGGAAAATCCCATCTACCATGCTGACCCCCAACAAATGTGCACATACAAGTAAGCTATTGGGTTATAAGGGAAACCAGGACCTTATAAAATAGTTCTTTATCATGTATTTTCTCAAAAGGAGCTTAAATCCCCACCCTTAAGCAGAGAGCCCTACTCATCTAGGCCACATTATAGACCCAAGCATTGGTGTGGGATTTCAGTGAAAACTTACCAAAAACAAAATAAACCCTCAACTCCCTCAATCAAGGTTTTTAAAGCTTCATTGTGACTGTCCCTATTTATCTATTTATTCATCACCAAAGGTCAACCTAGAGTATTCACATCTATAAAAAGGGTTCAGAGTAGTGGGAACAGGTATGGATGGAAAGAAGGAATGAATTAAAAGACAAGCTGATTTGTTTGATTCATGTCACAGCCTCCAGTGACAGAAATGCCTAAGCGATCACACCTGTGACATATCTAGAGCCTAGTCTTTGGGAGGTGACAGTAGCATGAGGAATGGAAGAGTCTGAAGGACAATTTCATTTTCTTGAGATAGGCCCTCAATTACTATATTGTCCAGACTGGCCTTGAACTCACTTGGTAGCCCACGCTGATCTTGAACTTGCCACAATCCCCCTACCTCCCAGCCTCCCCATTGCTGAGATGACAGATGTACAACATCATGACCAGTTTCAAGAGTCTGAGTTTGTTAAAGCTTCAAGTTTTCCAAAGAATGTGAATAAATTTCAACTTTGACGAAGAATAAGAGAAAGGGCAAAACCAGGACACGACACTGGGAATTCCTGTGACCCCCTAAGTGCTTCTGCACAAGGAAACGGCCATTCACGTGTTTACTGGAGGTCACACCATTTTCCCCTACTGCCTGATGCAAAATTACCCACCGCCTCCCAAAGCCTCTCTTCCAAGCACAATTAGCCCATTATTTTGGTCTCCAAGCAATCATATTCTTCAGTAGCCTGTAGACACACTCCCAACTACCTCCCTTGGGGGTGACAAATAAAGAAATTTCCCCTAGGGTGGCCCCAACAACTCAAAATTAAAATAAGAGGAAGGGCTGGCAGCTTCTTGGAGACAAAAACAATTTGAAAAAGTAAATCTACCTTTCCAAGGATGGAAAATTTATTCCAATAATGCTTGAGAATTCATATATATCACAACACGGTAAGAACGAAGAGGTAGAAACCTCACTAGTCTTTATTTCTCCCCTACTACTTACTCATGCCAGACATCGTATTATAGTCATTACCATTTATTCTAAATGGAGGTCCCTAGGCACTAATCACACAGGCAACTGCATCGCATCCTAAGAACACACAACTTTTCCATTAAAAAACTGTGGTCTCTATCTTGGGCTATATTGGCGATTCTCCGGTTATTTCAGTACTTTAAAAGTTGCAGCAGCATGCAAAAGAATTTCATTTCTTTTTCACAAAAGTTGAGAAAGGTCTCCAGAAGATGGTGAGTTTTATTTTGCCTTGGCTGGACAGAAGTTTGATTTGCTCTCGAATGTTCCAGGGTAGAGAAAGACTAGGAGAAAGCACAGGATGTGGAGGTCTATTCATTGTAGTCTCTTTCGTTTTCATCTCTCCATCCATGGAGAGATCAGCATACTTGCTTCCAGAACTGAACTTGGAGGCTGGATTTTCCTCAGGTTTCTTTGGCTCAGGTGCAGCTCTGAGTGTCCCTCTTTTTTTTTTTTTTTTTTTTTTTTTTTTTGCCATTTTTCCCATCTGACTCCTTCCAATGGTCTTCGTTCCCTCCATCTCCTGGACCACGGCTGGGGTTCCCTGTTTGGCCTTTCTGGGTGCTCAGCCCATTATGTTCATCTTTTCTTGCTGGTCCTCCCTCAGCGGGCTGAGCTGGAGCTAATTTCCCACCACCACTTGTGGGGGACTGGAGCTCTGTGCCGGAGCTCTAAGATGGAGCAGGAGGGTTAGAACTTCGCTTCACCCATGCATTCACCTTTGGAGGAGGGCTGGCATTACTTTTAGAGGATGCTCAGCTTTGGGAGGCTTAGAAGTTGGAGAGTGACCATCTTCTTCCTGAGTATTTCATTTTCTAGAGACTTCTCATTCTCCTTTGGGCATTTTTGTCAGATGGGGCCTAGGTCCCAGTCTGTGATGATTCACTTCCCGTCCTTGACCTTTCCAGTTCCTAAGTTTCTTCACGTCAGCAGCTGGGATGCCTCTCACAAGGCCTTCATTCTACCTTCGGCTAGCTGACCCTGCAATTTCTCCTGCTTCTTCTGTAGCGGTTCTTCCACTTCTCTTTCTCTATAAGCCGTGTCAACAGGCTTTGCCCCTCCAAACATAGAAGCTGCTCAACTGGACCGGAAGGTGCCAGCAGAGGAATCTTCTTTTAGGAGTACTCCGAGGCTTTAGGTTCAGTTTGGATCAGGGGGGGGGGGGGCTCTGTCATCACACCTACAATCATCCCAGGTGTAATCATCTCCAGAGCCCCAGGGCCAATCATCCCCTCTGTCATAGTGATCTTCATATCAGTCTCCTCCTCCTCTGTAATCATCATCTCTAGGGTGTCCACTACCAAAGGCTCTTCTGCCACTGCGTATTCTGGAATATTCTGGAATCATAGCCTCTGCTGCCTTGGTCATCATAACAATTTGGGCCTCTGTATCGATCCATGTCCCAGCGTGGACCATCACGATATGCATCCCGATCCCGATAGCCATCGTGGTACTGGTCTGAATCATAGTGATCTGGATTCTTGTTGCCAAAGCTATCATCACCTCTTCTAGGTGGGTAGTCGTCAAAGCCATCGGCAGGACGATAGTTCTAGAGACTGTGGCAGGACGGGCCCACCAATCTGTGTCTGTGTTGTCAGAATCTCGATTTCTATCTTCCCTGAAAGAACGATCCTCCCTGTCTTTATCCTGAGCTTGATCAGCAGCATCCACTCGAGTTCTCCTGTTACCTAGAGACTCTCCATTGAGACTCAGGGCACTGAGCAGGGAATCCAGGTCTTCAAACTCTTCATAACCAAAACTTTCAAACTATCTGGATTGCTGGTTTCATGTGGCAAACACACTGCACTGATATTTAATCCCCTAAAGAATTCTTTAACAGACTCTACTGTCACTTCATAGGGCAGGTTCCCTAGAAAAGCAGTGTAGGGTAGTGATTTAGGAAAGCAGCTCTGGTCAACATTGGGTTCCCAAGCGGCCCATGGAGCAGTGGGAAGGCTGGAACAGTTAACTGGAGGTGCCCTATACTCATCACGGTCATTACTGTGCCAGGTGATTGAAACATCTCCTTCCAGGTCATACGTTCATCAGCCCAGCTGACTGGTTTGGAAACGTAGGTGGTTCCTCCACCGGTCCCTCCATCCTCAGCAAGAAAGTCTATTAGGGAGATGGGTTTCCCCTTCTTATTTTTCTTTTTTGCTAAGGCTGCCATGTTGGGAGAGGGAGAGAGAACCCAAAGGTTGGGCATGATCATGAACTTGTTAATTATCATTATTTGGACATAAAGTATGTATAAATAAGCAAGATAAGGTTTAAGGAGAGGTGTTTGGGTATCAAGTTGAAAAGGGCTGATATGTAGCAATTAGGAAGGAGTTTCAACTTGATTAGTCTTAGGATCTAGGATTGAGGAAGCACACTTCTAGATGAGTTGGGTGGGTCCAGAAGGCATATCCTGGGGTCTACATCTGGTCGTTCACTCCTTCTGTTGCAGAACTTTTTCCCTGCTCTGCTTACTGGTCACCAGGAACTAAGCAGCTTTGCTTCATGATTGGGGCCAGTCAACTAAGCACAAAATTAAATCTCACTTACTAAGTTGTGGATATGTGGTATGAGTCATGCAGATGAGAAAGCCTCGCTCAGAGTTAATTCACATAAAGCTAGAGTTACAACTGAGCTTTAACTTGCTAGATGACTTGCTAGTTAAAACTTGCTAGATGATTTATGATCAACAGTCCTTAGATACATTGCTTAAACTTTTGAATCTTCAGATTTACCTACTGTAAAAATATCTACTCCCTAGTAAATCCTGTTTGTGAGTTATAGGAAGGAATACAAAGTATTCTAAAAATTTTAAGTGAGATGCACCAACACACCATTACATATAAATATAAGGATCAGTACTTATGATTTTATATATAGAAGTTCTGGAAAAAGCATTTCACCTAAAATCATTTAGTGTATAGCCACCACCTCTCAAAGGTTCATTGTTAAAGACATGATCCCCAGCCTGTGTCCCACTAAACGGTGGTAGAACCTTTAAGAAGTAGAGCCTGAAAGAAGGCAGTTAGATCCTTAGGGGTGTGCCATGGAAGGGACTATTGAGACCCCCCACCCTTGCTCCTTCCACACTTTTTACTTCTCAGATGTCATGACATCAATATGGGAAATAATACATGCTCTTCAAACAATACAGAAGAAATATAAGTCCCTGTCACATGTCCAGTACTCCAAATTCACGTTCTCCCAAATCAAAGAATAAATTCCAAGGAACAAGGGAACCAGGAAATATTTATTGAAAGGAAGAAGTATAGGCCCTGCATGGCACGAGAGACCCTGAGTGGGTTTCTGAGGGTCTCATTTTTAGGGAAAGTTTTACATAATGAAATCATATGGGTATGACATGGGTTAAATCTATGATCAACCAATAAGTTTGTAAGTATAGTCACTTCAGTAATATCAGTCTACCACTGAAGCAGGTCACATAACAAATGTACATGAAAAGAACAAAGAACTTTTCAGGAAAGAATAGGTCTGAGGGTCTTGATCACCCATCAAGGTACCTGATGTCTACATAGACTTTTGGGGGGGGCCAAGTGTCAACACTTACCTTCTACCTTGGAGAAGCATGTAGGCTTCATCATTCTGTCTTTATCTGGAGGCCTGGCCTGACTCTTTCTCAACCCGGTCTGACTTCTTGTAATATTTCTACATAACTCAGCTATTTCTGACAAGGTTGACATGCTACTCCGGTCTCATGTTCCTTCCGTAATGTACTATCCTGCCACAGGCCTAAGCAACAGGGTGAGGAAGGTGTAATTGAAATATCTGAAATTATGAGCCAGAATGAATTGTTCATCTATATTTTTTTCAACAGTAACAGAAAGCTAATTAACACAATAGCTTTTCCAAAAACTAAAAAGGAAGGCCAAAGGACAAGCTTCAAAAATCACAACAGAAAGTAGAAGCTGATTTCTGTGCCCAGGTAGATTTCAGTTTACATATATAACAAGGTTATGGTCTATAATCTGTGTGAAGTTGGGAGGATAAATCTATTGGAACATGAAACTATAAATAGCTACCCAACTTGTAAAAAGAGATCTATAAGAACTTTTGCAAGTAGCTCTAAGCCCAACCAGTCAAACAAACAAACAACTGAAACAAAGCTTACAACTAGTTTAAAGACTTAAGGGAACAAGGGAGAGTTGCTTGCTAGAAATTTGAAAATACATGTAGATTGTGCCAAATGCAGGTGTCAAGTCAAAATTTATCCTGCAAGATGGTATGGAAAGCTTAAGCCATGAAATCAGAATTAAAGCTAGTTTTACACTATTAAATGATGTGAAATCCTTAGTGAAAATACATTTTAAACGACTCAAACATGTTTCTTTTTTTTCATTCTAGATCCAGAGCAATCAGCACCTCCAGAGGAAAATAGATCCTGTAGAAGATGAGTCCACAAATTAAAAAATTACGAACCACATGAGGAAATGAATCACCATGAAGGAGAGTCAAGACATAAAAACAAATGAAAATTAGCTCACCAAATCTTGAATATAATAAATTTGAGACTATGTAAATTTTGAAAGAACTCAATAGAACTAGAGATGAAAATAACAGAGATCAAAATATTTTAAAAATGAGAAAGTATAAGTTTCAGTGTCATAAAATGTTACATATCAGATAAACATAATACTTTGTTTTACACAGTAATGACAAATATTCTGAGAGTAAGGGAATTGTATGTAACACTTATGAATAATCTCTATGCTTAACATGGAACTGGTATTTTCCATGAGGCATCAATAGTCTAATAAATCCCTATAGAATGTGATTTTAGAAATTGTTACACATTTTTATACAGAAATTTGGAAATCTATGGCCAGCGAGATGGCTCAGTGGTCTAAAGCGCCTGCCTAGGAGAGTTTAGGCAACCACATGGACCATGGTTTGATCCCCGGCACCATATGCTGTGCCAGCCCCAATCCCAGGGCAGGCTGAGCCAGCCATAATGCAAGTAAATAAATGAGTTTAAAAAAATAATAATAATAATAATAAATAAATTTTAAAAAAGAAATTCGGAAATCTAAGCATATACAAAATTGTAGCAGGTCAATCTTATGTCATTTTGCCTTGTCTCATATACTCTTTAATTACCCTTTTTTGTCTGCTTTTAAAACAGACCTTTACTTGAGAGAGTATAGCAATAATTGAAATTATGTTAGAAGCAACACACATCTAAAAGACCAGAATGACAGGCATTCCAAGCATGGTTTTAGTCTTACACATTGATACTCTTGAGCATCAAAAACCTGTTAGAGATTCTTAGGACCATTGTTTAATTCAACCTGTGTATATAAGTGCATGGTTTTGCCCCTCCCATGTTTCCTAACTTTTCTGCTCACTGTGTCTCCACCGTTTAATCCTTAAGTTCTTGATTTCCATTCAGCTGTGTTATGCTTCGATGAAGAGATATAAATTTCTTTTTTTTTTTTTTGAAGAGATATAAATTTCAAAAATACCAAAATCAGTCAAGAGCTACCCAGTCCCAGACCCTGATCTCCTGGAGATCTTATTCTAGAGAAGAAGAGTGAAAACTTAAAATTGCTATTAATTATTATAGACGAATCAGATAGGATGAAGATGCAAGATAAGAAAGAATCAAACTTATGTCCTGTGGTTAGGCAGAGGCAGTCAGAAAAAGCATTAGAGAACTGAAAATACTTGAGATGGGTCTGGAAAATTGGATGGACGTTTGCTATATCCATCAGGTGGAGAAAGATGATGAAGTAGAAGGCATGTGTGAAGCAATAAGCCAATGGGGAGCCAAGTGTTACAGGTAACCAAGTTAGATGCATTATTACAGGCAGTCATGTAGGAGTAGGCCCTCAAAGGCTCCAGCACAGAAAAGCAGATGCCTTGCGGTTGTGGAGGAGATGGGCGCCTCCAGTGTGGGCCAGGCCTCAAGACAAAAGGTGACACAAATGCACTAAATACTGCCTAAGGGTGAATTTCAGCGTTTGATATTCTAAACTGGTCTCTAAACTGGCCTTCAGGAAGGAAGAGTCACTAACCCAATCCCCTATAGGAAAAATCGCTGTTCTGTATTCATGTCTACTTGCTATGTGACTTGCTTCCCTGTTTGATTTCAATTTAATCAATTTTACCCAAGAAATTATACTTGTAATCTTACTGGGGGGCCATAATTTTGTCCTAATCCGTGTCTGCCTTGTCGTTTTCCATTTTTTTTCCACCTGGAACCTGCCTCACATCATGGATTTGTTCTATAAAAATTCCTAGGAAGGCCAGGGAGATAGCTCAATGGAATAAGTGTTTGCCTGGTAACAAGTGCAAGGTCCTGAGTTTGATCCCTGTTAACACCAAAAACAAACAAA
>PVJA010001110.1:0-124774 GCA_004027025.1 Myocastor coypus | reverse complement strand
GAGTTTGCTTAGTGTTCTGGACAGGTCTTCCTCAGGAGGCTAAACCTGAGACACAGTGCAGTCAACTTCCGGGTGAAACCAGGAGGAGCTATTTCCAAAAGCACCACACTTATGGAACAAAACACATTTAGCTTAAGGGAGGATCTCTGACCTTTCCTCTTCTCCTACCTAGGTCACATATCATTTATGTGGATAGAAAAAGAAAAACTTCAGTAATAAGTTGTGGACTTTAAAACCTTTACTGTAAACTTATAAACACTAGAAAAACGTTATTGATGTTTTTAACTATCCCTTATAGAACTTTGACAGACAGTGGTTACTCTGCCAGCTAGTTAAGTATGCTTAGAGCAGCTGCCACTCTTAAAGCAGAGGACAGCTTTCCCCAGCTTCTCTTTGGTGAATCTCCACTGAGGCCAATGGCCAATGAAATGTTGACCAGACAGTTGGTTCCCTTTCTGGAGAATGATCTACTCTTGTTGGGTCTATAGAAACTGAGATAAACTGAGGGGTCATGGCCAGGGCTACTTTCTGGTGGATACCCAAAGGTTCTTCATGCAAACAGTCTCCTGACCACAGAAATATTTCCATTTATCTACACTACTATCTTTCTGCTAGTAAAATAGAAAATTTCCTAAGCTTTTCAGTCAATTTAAGAACCGTTTTAGTTACTTCTCCCTTTAGAAATTAGGCTGAGACAGTTTGCAGCCACTATTTGCATTCCATAGCAGCTATCAGGGGAATGATTTGAATTTGTGCCTTAACATATGCTAACTGAGAATACGAGATTTTGGTCAGCTTCTCCCCCCTTTTCTCTATGCATAAAAGACTAATGTGCCTTTACTAACATGTAAAATATGATTGCTAGATGATAACTATAAGTTCAACCCATGAGCTTCATTCATTTAAATAAAACATAGCCATGTTCTCTTGATTAGAAAAATTGCTTAGGTGTTTAGATAAATAACACAAATATCTTAGAGATTTCTGTGCCCCGTGGTCCGGGGTGGAATTACTCAAGTCAATTTTCGGTTCTATCTATTTCTATAGATTACTTTCTTTCCAGCCTGAGAAGTGCTTTAGTTACTTCCAGCTTACCTTTTTATATCCACCTTCTTCCAAAGAATAAAAAGGAATAGTTTGGTACAAAGTTATGCTTCCTACTTTAAACATTCATGTCACAATTATAATGTGTGTCTATAAATGTCCTATAGAGTAAATTCATAAGCTCAAAGTTGAACTCTCTCAAAGTCAAAGTCTCTTACTCCTTTACTTATAAATGTCCAATAGGAGTAAAGACAGAGTTTACAAGCTCTCTTTGGGAGGATAAAATTATACACCAGTTTGAGGGTGGATAGGGTGATCAAATTTTGTCTTTCTCTCCAGGTGGCATCCTTTGGGTCTAAAGTGGAATTTACTTGAGGGATTCCTTGAGGGTAGAGAAATGAAATAGAAATCAAAGGATGAATACCCCAAATATTTCCTTTTGTTTTCCAGAAATAGACTACTCAAAGCCAAAGTCTCTTACTTCTCTAGAATTAATTCTTAAAACACTGAAAGATGTCTGATCCTTACATGTTGAATAAAAGCCATTTGAATGTGATATATTTCTGCATGTTACCTACCTTCACTACAGAGCCAAACTAAAATACAAAGGGAAGTATCAGTGATGATGCTCTTTTACAACTAAAATGATGCTGTAAAAAAGAGAAAAAATGGTCAGAATTGCCTTATGATCAAAATTCCTTTACAATAAGGAATAATTTGTATTTATGCTCCAAGTATAATTGTAAACCATATGAGACTACCTATGTCCATGTGTCTCTTTCTCTCAGTAACTTAAAGCAGATCAACCTAGAAGTAGAAAAACTTTCAGATGACTCTGATAAATATATCGATGTGTTTAGAGGATTTAGTCAGACCTACAAGCTACTGTGGAAAGATATGTTAATCATAAATCAAACATTGCCTTCTAATGAGAAACAAGCAGCACTTTAAGCTTCTTTTACATTTAGAAATGAATATAATATTCATTTTATAATAGATAGAGGAAAAGATAAGAGATAGAGAGGATTCCAGGTGTAGCCCATGAAGTCCCTACCCAAGACCCCTGCTGGTCTAACAGCCAGAAAAATGGAAGAGTGAAGTGGTAGAATTTTCAAAAGTGTATTCTTAAAGATCTAAGGAGAAAAGCTAAGTCTTCTAGTTATTTTAAATTGCCAGATATTTGTTAGGAGAAAGATGAAAATCTCTGCCTTCCTAGATTGCTTACTAAAGAAACTGGTGAAACATATGTCCATATCTCCTGATTCAATAGAAGGAACAGATTTTGCTTAAAGACATTTTCCTTACCCAGTCATCCCCAGATATTAGAAAAATCTACAAATGGTAGCTTTTGCTCTAGATAGTTCGTTGATACATCTAGGAAGAAATGCCTCCTTAGTATTCTATAATCAAGATGGGAAGAAAAAACAGAGGACAAAAAGTAGCTACCTTCACTATGACCTTAAAAACAGGCCCCACGTCTGATTCTTGGGGCACCAAGAAGAGCTTGACAACTGGTGGACTACTTGTAAATACCCAACTGCCCTGAACAAGTGTGGTGCTGAGTGTAGGAGGCTCACTTGAGGATTGTTCCTAGAAGTATTAGAATCAGAACTGGAGAGGAAGGAGCTTCCCAGGGACCACCCACTTGGGACCCCACCCCTTCTGTCCCTCTCTCTAACAGGAGCTTTCTTTCCTCAAATAAATTATTCTGCTCATAAAAAAGAACTAGAGAGGAAGAAGCTAGAAGCTGCTAGAAGCTGTAGAGAGATGTTCTTTTCCTGGAGGAGCTTGTCTTGCTGGCTTTCATGATGAACTCTGTTGTTCATATGGTCAAAAGAACTTGGATCTTGTTGTCAATGACAATGGCTATGGTTCACTTTAGGGGAGCTCTGGTTCCCACTTTCAGCATCACTTACTGGTTACGAGGGGAAGATAGCGTACTACTTATCTCCTGGAGAAGTTTGTAGCATTGATTTTCCTGATGGGAACTTGGCTGTCTTCATCACAGGAGGTCAGGACCTTACTGTTGCTGAGGATGGCTGTGGTACTTTTCAGGGGAGCTCTGGTTTTACTTTGAGTGTTACTTCCTGGCCCCAGTGCAGATACCTTATCTTACTGGTAAAGATCCTTCATTCTAGCACAAAATTTTAGTTTCCACCACTGATCTTTGGGTCTTCCCATCACAGATCTGTAAAACAGGTCATCACTGGCATTGTCTTGGGCTCTGGATCTTCAGTTGGACTCATGGGGGACTTTTTTTTGAGCTTTTTGTCTGCAGTTGGAATTATGCAGGACATTACTGTGGAATTCAGGCCCTCATCTGGATACCTTGATTTCTTGCACTCTTTTTGTATGTGAGTTTTTGGGTGACTATTATAAAATAATCTTATAAGTAAATGTCCTTTATTGTAATGTTCATGCTTGCAATTCCTAAACTACAATAGAAAAGTAGCCAAGAGACTTTGGTACCACAGAGGTGGGGTCATTGCTTTGACTATACCTGACTATGTGGTCCAAGAGCCTTTGGGATGCTTGTGGAAAGAGTTTTGAACCATTCACAGATGTCTGAATGAGTAGAATTGGAACACTTTAGGCTGTTCTATATGGGAGATTCTGGTTGGAGCTTAGAAGATCAGAGGGCTGATAGAAATCTTGCTGGTAAAGACCAGGTTCAGGAGGTTTCTGCTAGAAAGAAGGATGGTATTGGTTGCTGAATTCCAGATGATGTGTGTTATGGTTTAGCAAAAAGTTCATTTGCATTTTTTACATGTCCAGAGACTTTCCAGAGACTAAGATTAATGGACTAATTAATCTTGTAGAAGGAATTTCAAGGCAGCCAAATATTAAGGTGGTGACATGGCTATTGTTGGGGACTTTTTGACAGATTTATATTGCAAGTGAAGAGCAAAGAGCCCAGCAAGATTAGTGAGTTTGGCCAGGAAAGAAGCTCCAGAAATGTTTTGGATGGCAAAGATAGAATTGAAGAGATCTTGACTGCTGAGAAGGAACCTGGGGATAGAAAATATAGGCTGAGGGCATCGCAGGAAGCAAGCCTCCACTCTTTGTAATCTCAAAGCTGAAAAAATGAAAGACTTTGTTTTGGGGGCAAAGCCACAGAGCATCATGTCCCATAATGGTAGCAGCTACACTATGTTCCAAAATGGCAGCAGCATAGAGATTTTTTTTTCAGAATCAGGTTCAGAGCATTCAGTGATCCAGGTACTCGACTCTTACAACCAAGAGAGAGAGAGAGAGAGAGAGAGAGAGAGAGAGAGAGAGAGAGAGAGAGAGAGAGAGAGAGAGAGAGAGAGAAGATTGGCTACTTCCCCTGGTGACAGCAGATCTTGGCATCATACATGTGACACTGGTTTTAGGTGCATGCACAATGCTAGAATTCTGAGGTTAATAAGTCTTCCATCTAGATTTCAGAAGGGCTAGAAAGCCAGGCAATATGCTCCTGAGAGGGGTGTGTGACACTGTGAGTGTGAAGTCAAAGATACAGAGGAGATTTCAGAAGTTTGTAAAAGCCAGGAACATGGATCATCTGAGAAGAGCTGCAAAAAGAGATCATAGTGGGGCCCAAGAGAAAAGCCATGAGAGCTGCAACCACCAGAAGTGCCATAGAGGCAGAGCCACATGAAGCTCACAGTTTGCCACAGATTGCCCCAGATGTTGCATGCAGAACTATAGGACTTAATGTTTGCCCTGCTGGAATTTGGACTTGCTTTTATCCCTGTGCTTTGCATCCTTCTGCTTGCACCTTTTGGAATGGTAATATTTATCTTGTGCAGTTGAATGTTGTAAGTGTTTAACTTTTTATTTGTACAGGGGCTCAAAGTTAAGAGATTGGCTTAGATCTCAGAGGATCTGAGTGAGTTTGTCCAGGAAACTTTTCAGAAATGCTGAAATGGTTAGGACTTTGGCAACACTAGCAGATGAACTAAATGCCTTTTGCATAAAGGATGCACATGTGCTTTTGTGGGGTCAGGGGTGGAATGCTATGGTTTGTTTCTAGATATCTCCCCAAAGTCTCATGCAACCATGGGGCAGGCTTCTAGAACTTTTCATTGATTCTTAGTTTAATGCTGGAATTATGGATGTGAATGTTATACTCTCTCTGGGCCAGATAGCCTGTGTACAGCATAAGGAAAGTAAGGCGACTTGTTCTTTGCACTCTACCATTTTTGCTTTTTTTTTTTTTTTTTTTTTTTTTTTTTTTTTTTTTTTTTTTTTTTTTTTTTTTTTTTTTTTCCTTTTTCTGTTTTCTGACACCCTGAACTATTGCCCTCTACCTTGTAACACGCTGCCTTGGAACCTAAGTATGGACTGAAACCTCCACAAACTATGAGCTTGATAAACCTTTCCTTCCTTAATTCTGGGTGTCAGATATTCTGTCTCAGTAATAAGAGAAAAAACTAACACAGAGTCCAAGGACTAGGCTCAACTGCTACTATATTGTGGAAAACAAACCTCTTTAAGAGGGACTGCCTTAAGAGACCCCCAAGCCATGCCCTGACTACCAAATCAGCCAGAGAAAGAGAGACTGAACTCTGAGGTAGAAGCTTCAGAGCTCAGGCTCATCTTCCCAGGAGGTACAGCAAGGTTGAAGAGCCCAAGGTCACTCTAACTCCTCTCTGTCTCCAGACTGTCATCTCCATTGAGGAGTAATCATAACTACGGAGAGAAAACACAGCATCATGGTTTGTGTCTAGGTCCCTGCCCCCACAGTCATGGGGAAGCTTCTAGAGCTTGTGATTTGTTCTTGATCAAATGCTGAGGTTATGGGTATGAGAGCTACACCCACCCTGGGGCAGATAATCTGCTTACAAATACAAGGAGGGGAGAAAGGCTTGATAGCTGCCTCAGCTGCTGCCCCTTCCTTTGTTCTTTGCTGTTTTTTGCTGCCATGAATTGCTGTTGTCCGCCATGTACCGCTCTGCCTTGGAGTAAGCCAAGAAGGAACTGAAATCTCCACTAACTGCGAGCAACATAAATCTTTCCTTTCTCAGTTTTGAGTCTCAGGTCTTTTATCCTAGCAATAAGGGAAAGGTAACTGAGATCCCCGGCCTATTAGTAGACATTGGAACAGATCTCTTTGTCCTTCTCCAACTCTACTTCCTTCCAGTCATCATATCTCAATAAACGCAGTCACTAGAAAACTATCTTACTTAAACCATAATTAGGCTAACTTTCTCTTCACCCATTCATTTTAGCTATGCCTAAAAGCTTACTGTTCAACCTGGAAAAATCTTTCCCATTTGAGTACTGTATTATATATCCAGGTTACCAACTAGTCAAAATGATGCTGAGACTAGTTTTTACTAATATAATATATATTATTATTCACGTACCAAAACTTATTGGAGGATTTCACCAGTCAAAGTAGTGGATTTATCTGATTTTCACAAGTCATGAAAAGATTTAGAGATCACAATTAAAGTTAGAGAGACTTAGGAGAAAACGTTAGACTTCATCAGTAAAAGGGTCTAAGATCCAGGTGATTACAGTTGCTTAAGATAGTTTCTAAACTTGCATATCAGTTCTAATGCTCATCCTTTGATTATAGTCTAATATCTTGGAAAATTTGGTCTTCCTTAAAGGATTCCAACACCCAAGTAATCAGATAAAACCAATAACAAATGTGATAGGTTCCTTTTACCACGGATCCACCAGATCTTGACTATAGAGTTATGTGACACATATCAAGGCCTTAACTATATTCACTGGGCCTTAAATGACACCACAGCTGGACTCTCTGTCCTAAATAAAAGAGCAAAATTAATAAGACAGGCTATCCTCAAAAATCAGATGACATTAAACATTCTAACAGTAGCACAGGGGGTACTCGTACAATTGTAACATTTCAATGTTGTTTTGTCTCAGTTACTCTTCTCTCATTGCTGGGACAAATACCTAACACCCAAAATGAAGAAAGGAAAGGTTTATTTAGTTCACAGTTACTGGCGGTTTCAGTCCATACTTGACTGGCTCCAAGGCAGACTGGCACATGGCAGAAAGCAGTAGTTCATGGCAGCATAACGGCAACAATGGCAACAGAAAGAAAGTCTGTTTCTCTGTCTCTATTAATATTACATTCAAGCTCTCTGCCTCAGTCTATTCATCTAGCCCACATCCATAATCCCAGCAGTAATCAGACCCATAATCTCATCCTTACATCACCCATAATCCCAGTGAATCATGAGTTATTCTCAACCTCTAGAAGTTCCCACCCCATGATTACACGAGGCTTTGGGGGGACAACTAAACATAAACCATAGCATGTGTGCACATTCCTGATCCTTCTGCTAGTATCTCAATAGCTTTTCATGATATTAGATGACACGTCAATGGCATGTCAGACTCAGAAATTCCTTAAGCCTTATCTTCATCCTCTTTACAGGAAGCCTCTTAGTGGAAATTTTGTTGACTATACTCATAACTTTTATTTTATTTTATCATTTGGTCCACGCATGCTTAATTGTTTCTTTGGCTTTGTCTCTTCCAGACTTAAAGCTACATGTCTACCCAAGATAAGAATGCCTGGTGTCTATCAAGGGACTTTTTTAAAAACAAAAACAAACAAACAAACAAACAAAAAAAAAAAAGACTTCTTAAAGTCTTAATTTTAATTTTGGTACCAGGAATCGAACTCAAGACACCACATTTGCCAGGCAGGTGCTGTGCCGCTAAGCTATATCCCTGGCCCTAGAGGGCCTTTGGGTAGATCCTACCGAGAGTATCTCTGACTGTAGATCAACAACTATGATACCCTTCAGCCAGAAGAAGTCAGATCAGTCATTGCCTATTATTCCCTCACAACAGTTCAGGGGTGCTTCTTCAGAGGGAGGAATATTGTAGGCAGTTAAGTTAGATAAAATAGTGGAGGCAGTCAGACAGTGCTGGGTCCTCAAGGGAGCCAGTGCCAATGTGGGACAGATAGGCACCTGCACTGCAGGCCAGACCTCAAGACAAAAGATAAAATGAATATGCCCACATACTTCCTAAAGGTAAACATCAGGGACTGATATTCCAAATAGATATCTGTCACCTTAAGAAAGCCAGGAAGAGTCACTAACCCAACTCTCTACAGGAAAATCCCCTCTTCTGGGATCATGCCTGCTTGCTACCTGACCCGCTTCCCCATTTGATCCAACTTAATTTCACCTGAGCAATTATACTTGTAATCTTATTGGATGACCATAGTTTTGTCCCACTTCATGCTCAGCTTGTGATTTCCCATCTTTCCCGTCCTGACTCCACTTCATCTTACAGATTTGCTCTATAAAAATCCTTAGAAAAGGTAGGCTCTTTGGCAACCCAATTGGGTCCCCTTCTGTCTCTCAGAGACAGTATCGTTTTTTCCCTCAATGCATTTATTCTGCTCTTAACCTCTGTTGTTCCTAAAATTCATTCTACAATTTTACTTTTTTTGTGTGTGCCAGGGATCAAACTTAGGACCTTGTGCTTGCCAGGCAGTTGCTTATGCTGCAGAGCTATCTCCTCGGCCCCAAATTCTATGATTTTAAAGAACACAAGCATGTCCTAGACACTAGCAGGCTGGGAATTTCTTTCCCTTGTATCAACAGGGTATGAGGGTGAAGAGTAGAAAGCAGCCAGAGGCAGATTATGAATAACATATCATAATTCTTTATGATATATAGTGGATATACAAAAAATGCTGTGCCTAAGAACTTAAAGCCAAACTGCCTGAATTAGATCTTGTATCTATACCTTACTAGTAACGAAACCTCTCTCAGATTACTTAATCTGCTTGAATCTCAATTTCTTCCATGGTAAAATAGGGAACAAGAGTACAAAACCTTCAAAACATTGGTGTTATAATAAATGAGATCCTGCATATAACCACTTAGCATAGTTTCTATTATCTGGAATGTTTTAAGTGCCAGTAATAATCACTAATATTTGTTAGTAGTAACTATGATCCTTATTAGGATTAAGACAATTTTAAGAAAAATGGAAGAAGATCAAAAGTGGTAAATATCACAGTACTTAGTCATTCAACAAATGTTTGAGACACTATATAATAAACTGGGGCTATTGTAATAACCTGTATCCTTGTCCTCAAGAAACACATTTTAAAAGAGAGGACAAACATTATATGATTAATTATCACCTAACATATTTATAATTGTGACAAATGCTCCATAAAGAGGCTGAGAAAATGATTATCTTGATTAGTTGCACCTGAGAACCTAGCAGAACTGACAATGTTCAATTTTCTACCGGAAGCCTACTGAATTAAAAACTCTGGTTATAGGGCCCAGAAATCTGTGTTTCGACTAATGCTGCCAAATAATTCTAATGTCAATTAACTCAAAAATCACAGCACTGGGCCCTGATATCTTTAAGTCGAATGGAAGGAGATCTTCATTGTAGTTAACAACACTGTAACAGCACCTGGAATGGGGCTACTGAAAATTGCTTGGCTGCAGATAATCTTATCATGTCTTCAACTTCTTCATGGGTTGTTCTGAGGACTAATTTAGGTTTAAAAGACTTGTTTCTTAAATTGCGTCTGGGTAAAATCTTCAGAAAGAAATCAATAGCTAATTATAGTCTATTTGATTTCCCCTCTTCATTACCCTCAGGGAAATAAAATATGTTCCTGGCTGTCTCTAGCAGAGGGCTCCACAGTCATCCAAAGGGCAAGGAAAGGGTCCCTAGCCAGGATCAGGAGTGAGGGCGAGCCATATACTCAGATGACTGACTAAAATACATTCTGTGGATTGTATGTTCATTGTCTTTAGAAGTTCCTAAGTGGCAGGTCATAGAGCACATTCTTAAGAAAGTACCAGCTATGTCTAGGCCTTTTATTTCGTGACTAGGAAAAAAAGACAATGCTACCTGTGGTCTTCCTTTTTGAACTTCCCCTGGAGTAATACTTAATATTCAATGAAAACCCAATCCAAGGGATGCCACACTATCAGCTTTCCCAGAGCTACCAAAGCCCAGGTCAGGCCAAAGCAAGTGGGCCATTGTATATCACAGCTCCTTGAAAGATAGTTCAGTGACATGGCCTTCATCCACTTTCTCAGACTGCACACACCTGGAAGAAGAGTCAAACTGCTGGCCTAACTGAAATTTAACACATTTCAGGCAAAGACAGCACCTTTGAGGCTAAAGCTCATTTGAGGTAATATCATTCCCAGTGTTTGTTCTTAAGGTGGTTCTGGAGGAAGTTTTCCTGGAGTCAGCCACCTTGTTATCTATGGTCATTAGGCAACTTGGTCAACTCACACTGTGGAATACATTAATAGTGCTGCCTAAACTAGACATCATCACGATCGACAAGAACACAGAAGAATGCACTAGAACACCAAGAACATCTCTCTTGCCCTTAATGATAAGATAATTAAAAGTAATGCTTGATGAATTAAGTATTGGGTCCAGAAAGTCTGGAGGAGGAAAGTAAAGGTGATTCTTTCAATAAGCCTGGAGCTTTCCTAATGTTTCTACCTTTGTATAGTGGAAGAACAGTCTTGATGTCCAATATGAGAAAGTACCTCTTAATGTGCTGCAGTGGGACTACAGGCATTTTGATGGGAAGGAAGAGGTGAAGGGATACATTTTTGAATGTTTCAAAATCCCATTTTAATGTTCAGAAATAGCCTGCTTGCCTGGCAATACTTGAGCTTAATGTTGAAGTAAATACACAGGTGGAGGAATACGAAAGTAACTGACAAATGGAAAATAGTTTTTGTATGTGCTCCAAATACTGTAAGTGAGATGCTTGATATCCTAACATAAATTCATAAAGTTACCTGAACCACGATTAGAGTAGCACTGATGAAACTTTGCCATAAGGAATAGAGGATTCCATTGGTCTAGGCATTTCATTTGCCCAAGGTCAGACCATGGGGTATCAAAGGCTATGGCCAATTAACACTGAGCCAGAGGAATGCCCCTCAGCAAAGGCAATTGTCAGATCAGGAGGTTCTCCAGCGTAGGCACTGGACACTGAATCAAATATTCAAGACAACAGAGAAGAATGAGAAATATTACTTTGTAAGACTTAAGTTGTTGACTAACATTGGTCTTTATACTTTCTTAATGACTCTCAATACAAAGCAATAGGTAGATACAGAGACAACAGAAAGTTGATAGTAGTAATTGATAAAGGTGACAGAATGGTAGAACTGGGCTGTGAATCTAAGCAGTCATATTCCAAAATACTTAACTACCTCCATGCTGAGGTTCAAAGTGAGGGCCCAGATATGTTAGGAAAATTCTCTACCACTGAGCTGCTCTCCACACTCCTACTACTCTAAACTTCACATAGAGCTTGTGCTCTCTCCATACACTTACTTTTTTGTTTGTTTGTTTGTTTGTTTGAGACAGGATCTTGCCATGTAGTTCAGGCTGGCCTTGAACTCACTGTGTAGGCTTGGGGCTGGGGATTTGGCTCATCCATAGAATTCTTGCCTCCCAAGCTGGAAGCCCTGGGTTCAGTCCTTAACACCAGAAAGAAAAATAAATAAATAAATAAACCTCCCCTAAAAAACAATTCAACCAAAAATACAATAAAATCCAAAAAAAACAAAAGCAAACAAGGCAATTGCACTATGTAGCCCAGGCTGGCCTCCTGCTCACAGCGATCTTCCCTCCTCATCCTCCTAAATGCTGGAATTACAGGTGAACACTACTCCTTGTGTTCTTAATCAGCTAAATTCATGTAGCCATAATTGCTTCTGAGTCTCTCTGGATTTACTTATGGCAAAAAGATGCACCAGCCTTTTACAGTCTAACCTGGTGCAGGTGGAGGAGCCTCTGATTTCTAACTTTGTACTTAACCTCAACTCTTCTTCAAATCCTGCTATCATGAAGTAAAATTGAGGGAGCTGTAAAGGCACTGATTGCATCTGGAAGAATTCCATTCAAGTGTTTCTCTGCCCAAGGGTCTCCTCTCACTTCCTAATCCCATGATCGCTACATGGTTTGTGGTAAATATTACAGTGGCTAGGATATTTTACTTTCCAGGCCTGCTATGTATTTGTCCGTGACCTTCAAGGTAAGAAATTCTCAGGTGATTCTAGTATCTACATCTGTAAATGGCAGGTAATGACTTATTGCCGGCCAGGCTTTTAAAAAGCAATTTGTTTGTAAATGACTTTTGGCATCTTGGGTCAAAGAATTACATCAATTAAAACGGAAGTAAAAGGCTCTGACATAGCATCAGTCATTATTGGGAAAGAGAGGAACGTGCCTACAATAAGAACCGTGGAGATCAAAGGCCAAATGTACTCAACAGAATGAAACTAATAAATTATCAGAGAACACTTTTCAAGTAGAAAAAAATGCCAAGTGTATAATCAACACCGTTACCAATTTGAAAATAATAGAGAAATTCTCACATTACAGCACATTAGAATCATCTTTAATCATTTTTATTTGGAAAAATGTCTTACCGCAATAGTTAATCTAGCATCTAAAATTCCAAACTGAAAAGGTGCACTTTTCATTGATGGACCTGGAAACTTAAAAGGCAGTTATACTGTGGCACTGAAAGCAGCTAGAGACCTTCCACAAATGAGATCAAGATGTGCACAAGAGAATTACCAGAAAAGCCTGTCGGACCTGAAGCAAAAGATGATAATAGATCAGGATGCATACAGCAAAATAGATTTAAACACACATAATACATGTTGCATCATCGATTATAAAATCTCTTTCCTCAGTTCCAAAATCTATTTCACTTTAAATCTGCCTAACAATACCTGAACAACTAAGGAAGAAAAACCCTCTTGCATTCTATTCAGACAGATTAAAATAATTCCAAGGACTTCTTTTACCTGCCCGCTGTTCTGTGCTTTCCAACCTCCCATAAGTTTCATGCTCCAAGATGTCCTATTCTATAACATCATCTCTATAAATATCCATAGCCTTTGTCATCCTATCCCAATAACTGTCCCATGATTTTTCAGTTCCCTAAGTCAGACATTCTTAACCAAAAATAGGCTGTGGCAATGTTGAATTATTTCTCAGTCCTCCAAGGGCCTGCTAGGGCATGAGGCCAGTGTTTTCCAGCCATGAGCAAATTCAACATTTACTCTAGTGTGATACACAAATAGCATTTTGTATGCATACCATGACATTTTTCCAAAGATGGGAAAGAACTGCACTGAGTCCAGCAGATGAACAGTGGTTAAAATTAGAAGATCAGCTAGCACTGATGTATGAAAAATTTCAGTAGTGCCTAGTACAGCCAGCTGTGATGGCTCACCTGTAATCCCAGCACTCAGGAGGATGAAGCAGGGAGGCTTCCTGTGAGGGTTAGGCCAGCCTATGCTACTGAGTGAGCTCAGGTTTAGCCTAAATTATATAGTGTGACTTTGCCTCTTACACACACACACACACACACACACACAATGTCTGGTACATAGTAAGTGAAATAAAGTGTTAATGCTTTTAAAAAAAATATGTATATTCAAAGCCATGATTTAAAAAGAACTTATATTAAGGTATACATGACTGGTAAGTTGAATGTGCCAGGAGGTGCTTAGAATCTAGTGACAGATCTTGCTAACTCAATTTAATTTTTAATTAGTTAAATCTTTAGCTTCTCTTCTTCTAGAAATTATCTATTATATTTGATGATGATCAGCCTCTTCCTGCCCTGAAAACTATTCCATAAGACATAAAATGTACAAATCAATATTGTTTCACAGAGGACAGTCTCATGTCACCTGTACTTTTCTATCCTAATATTTTTACACTAATTTCATATCTCACTAGATTTGTAGAAAAAAAAAAAACAGCCTTTCTTGGAGCAAGAAGTAAGAGTCTTAAATGACAGCATAGAACTTCAAATATTATAGCTTCATGACTAGAAGATCACTTGTATACTATAAATTATCACATCGACGTATAACCTTCATGGGGGTTTGAGTGTTTTTCCTTAGCGTAAGTGATAGACTTGTTCTATAAATATTTGTTAAATGACAGCCAGGCATGGTGGCGCACGCCTGTAATCCCAGCACTTGGGAGGCTGAGGCAGGAGGATCGGTGCAAGTTTGAGACCAGCCTGGGCTACAAGAGTGAGCTTAAGGCCAGCCTGAACTGCGAGACCCTGTCTCAAAAAGACAAAAAAAATATATTTGTTAAGTGAATAACTCATAAATTGGCAAATAAACAATTCTAGGAGACTCATGTCAACTCCTGTATTATTAAGGAATCAAAACAATGTGGGTTTTGCACAATGGTTTGACCTGGTTAAAGTCAACAAAAATATAACAATAAACAGTTACACCAAAATGCCAAAATATGATATCTGAGAGCTTGAAATCATGGCATAATCCTGTTCTATGTGAATGGCCAAATACAGAAGTTAAGTTTTCAGTCTGTGTTATATTGATTTCCCAAATTAGATCTCAAGACTGATGTAGAACTATCAGTCAGATGGGTAAGTTTCAAGTACAGTTTTAAAATCCATTGAAAATCAACTTAAAAAAAAAAAAAAAACCTTAGTGCTTTCAATTCTTTTCATATATCTGATTTTTATAAACAACTATCTACTACAAAGAGTTGGATGTTATGCAGGAACTCTGTGCGCACAGGCTGGCTGCTACTGACTCACCAGGAGGCTCTAGGGAAAGCTACATGGCACTGAATTTGATTGTAAAAGACAGACCACATTTTTAAAGGAATTCTTCCAGCATGTGAGCTATGCAGCAAAGGTTGGCCACATTTTCTTTCAAATTGCTCAGACTGTCAGCCCTCCTGGAGGGGGACTAGAAGGAATGAAACTTTGACAGTGGATTCACTTAAAAGGGCCTTTTGTGGGCCAGCAAGATAGCTGAGTGGATTAAGCGCCTACCTAGGCAAGTTCAGGGACCAGGTTCAATCCCTCGCGCCACGTACCTCACCAGCCCTGCCTCAGGGGATGCTGTGCTGGCCACTGAAACTGAGCATGGTGGTGCGTTCCTGTAATCCCAGCTCTGGGGAAACTGAAAACAGGAGAATCACTATAATTCTGAGCTGCATAGTGAGACTTTTTTTTTTTTTTTTAAGGGCCCTTTGGTGAGCGGACACATTTATCTGACATCAGTTGCTCTGCTCTTATTTTTTAAGTTCTCCCTAGTCAACATTACATTAATATAGTATTTTATAGACTAAAGGTAGAGCCCCTAGTTGTTCCAGTTAATCCTACTGCTCACCTGTTGGCTCTGAAAATAGCCAGCAGAGCCATTACTGTGGCTTCACACATGAACCAAGGAAGGCATACCGCCATCTAACCCAGCTATTAAGTTAGGCCTGGAACAGGTCTGGCATCTTTCTTACCACATCCCAGCAGTTTTTAGAGTGTCTAAAGCTATAGAAATCCACTACCCGAGGGAGTGGCTGCTGGTGCTGGCCACTGGGGAGAGGTCTGAGGGGCCATCTGAGGTGCTGCGTCATGCTAGATAGAAGCGCTTAGTCTTGACGTCCATCAGATGTGGACAAAATCACCACAAAAAGGGAGTGAAATTCTCTTTGTTTTGTCCCTGCCTTGTTTACCGTTTCATCCTTAGTGAAGAGCTAGCTAGATAGTATACTGTGTCGCTGCTTCCCAGCCTGCACTGCCCGCTCCCTGACCACTGGCCCACCTGTTATTTCTGTCAGCAGAGGTCAGTACGAAAAATCATCAACTTGAGCCGGCCTCCTTGCCCACGTGTCAGCATCAGCAGCAAGGCCTTCGGTGAGGACAGAGTGTTTCCTATTTGGCTACCAAGGACTTGAGGATGTGCGGATTGTTTACATATTTCACTATTCACCTCATTTCCATCTACTGTGAGAGTAAATCACTCAGGGCTGCCTGTATCCCTAACACAATTTCAAATTTGCAGGGGATTCTTATGCCCTGAAAACCTGAGCATGTCCAATTCATCATACCGATCCTTGGCAAGTTCTGAGTTTCAGAGTATAAAACTGCAAAGAAATCCTCACATAAGATTAGATGGTACCATGAGTGAGGTTTTATATGGTAGGAGAATCTCACGTAGAACAAGAAAACTGTTCCTGAAAAGTTATTACAAATAGGACTGATGAACATTTAGTCACATTTTTAATCAATTGGAGGAGTGTCAACTGCTCACAGCCCGCTGTGTCATGCAAGTTTTTTTTTTTTTCTTCTTTCAGGTACAGAGTGTTTATGTGAAGAAATATCCCCCATTTATCTTTTCTACAAACTTGAATCTTCATATATTGTATTGTCTTAAAACAATTACATATGTGCATAAATCTGCCAAGATTCTTTTCACTGACTACCTGGTTGATGCAGAGACTCATTCTACGAAAGGCATGTTGTAATCTGCCTGGCAGTTTCCACATCTGAAGCCAAAAAGTTCTTATCACAAATTGGATAGAAAGCTTTTAACAGGCCATGCTCCATATTCAAGAAAACATCAAGAAGACTAGCCCACACAGCCAGGTTTAGAAATGTCTGCCTCATGTAGTGTTAGATTTGTTCATTATTGTATTTATGTATGTTTGAGTAAGAAATGCCTATTTTTTTTAAGTTTCCAAATCTAATATCTTTGTAAACACTCTAATCACTTGCCTACACAGTTTTCATTTAGACCCCAAGAGTCAAAATAAAGCTCATTTCTGCGTTTTATACTCTGTTCTGTTTGGGCTTTATCTTTGCTTCCCTATTCCTAGATAAAAGCTAGTGTTTTCACTGCTATTTTCCAGATGATTACTCTAGCTTTGCTTGCTGTCATTTGTGCAGACAGCTTCAGAGTTCCAGCACAAACATGGAGTGCCATGAAAAATATGCTACGTTTTCAAAAAAAAGTGTTTAAAGGATAGTAAATCTGCATTTGCCTACCGTTGGCATTTCTCTTGGCTCGCTGCCCAACATCCATTAGGTACACTCCACCTATTCCTGCCCTAGACACAAAGCAAAGAGCTGGCTTTTTAGATTGGTTTATACCATTCACTGCCAGAGGTGACGGACACAGAACGATGGCATCAAGCCTTGTTGTCAAGTCCCTTGGTTCACAACTCTTCACTGGCTGTGATATTGATTCCTATCTTTCCCTAAGACAAAAAGTCATATTTTAGGTAATGACATGCCTCGTCATCCTTAGAAGCAGATCATGACGCTCAACCTTAAAGGTGCTAGCATGTGCTTATGTTATTAGGTGCCTCTACAAGGCAGGGGAGAGATGAAAAGCGGAATCATGGAAGTTGATTCT
The DNA here is from genome assembly GCA_004027025.1 of Myocastor coypus. Taxonomy (NCBI): domain Eukaryota; kingdom Metazoa; phylum Chordata; class Mammalia; order Rodentia; family Myocastoridae; genus Myocastor; species Myocastor coypus. The sequence goes on along the minus strand of PVJA010001110.1, from coordinate 107,534 downwards.
CTTGGTCCCCACCACATGCTAGTAGTGTTTCCAGTTCCAAGGCATCAAAGGCAGTCTGCTAATCCAGGCACGAAACTTCAAGAAGCTTCCTGTTCTAATGCAGGCATCTCCTGAGGCCACCTTGTTAAAGAGTTTACTTTCATAATCAGTTTTTAGGAATCAATATTTCCTATTTCCCTCTGCTTGGGCATAAAGTGATTAGAATAAAGAGCTCTTGAACTTTGCGGTGATCAGGATTGTTGTTAGAGAACAGACCCCAACAGCCCCTCCTTCATGTATGAACTTTTATTTTTTACTTGCCCCTACGATGACTTGTTAGCACCAGGATTCTGGGGAGAGCCAATTCACATATGCCCCTTGGAAGGCTTTCTGGGAAGGCAGTGTCTGCTAAGATCTCTGTTAAACCATATTTGTTACAGTAACCAAGTGTGCCATCACACTCTTCTCTCTCATCAGGCTGTTCCTGGAAGATAAAGGCATTTTATAGTAAGTGCGACCTATTCCTAGGGATATTTGGATTGATCTAATTTTGGCAAATCATGATGCAACACATAAGTTGTCCTCCAGTTGTGAGATGAGGGCCATTTGTGAAGTTTTTGGATCTTGAATTCTCCCAATCAATGGAACAGAATTAACACATGAAAATATTCACATTGTATGACCAGATAAGACAGCTGCTCATAACCACCCAGCTTAGAAGATTGCGATTTAACAAGACAAGCAATCAGGCACTGAGGTGGATGGCTAAGTGGTCTGTAACCCTTTTTAGAATAATGAGAGATTATGAATGAAACACAAAATGCACAAAAAATGTTGTTAAATTCATAAGCGCAAGTAACAAAATCTACCAAAACGTGAAGCAATACTTCCTCTGTCTTAAAAAGATGCAAGGTTTACACAAATGATTTTCATGGCTATATGTGCAGTGAAATCTTTGCAAAAATAATGACAATAAATAATATGGAAAGTGGGCGTTATGAGTATTTTCAAGTTTCAATCCCTTCCTCATAACATAATTCAAAGATACCTTCAGTTTTTTCCTTGTCTTCTAAACTCAAACTCTCTTGCCGGACGTGGTGGCGCATGCCTGTAATCCCAGCACTTGGGAGGCTGAGGCAGGAGGATCGGTGTGAGTTCGAGACCAGCCTGGGCTACAAAAGTGAGCTCAAGGCCAGCCTCAACTGCATAGTGAGACCCTGTCTCAAAAAGACACACACACAAAAAAAAAATAAATAAATAAATAAAAATAAATAAGTAAAAATAAACTCAAACTCTCAACTAAAAACAGTCTCCTATTCAATATAAATATAATAATTATACTTAGCTCAGGTGTAGGGATTGGTTACTTTGGACAGTCCTAACAGATTCCTTTCCTTAGTCCTTATCTATTTATTCCCTGTAGATTTCTGTATCCCTTCAGGAAAGCCAGGCAATAGCAGCAGCAATAATCTTATTTACAAAGGGGTCAGGAGGGCAGAGGGTCAGAAGACCCAAGGGCTGGTGTTCAATAAGGTCCCTGTCATCCTGAGATCAGAGGGTTGGCCCCAGCCCAGGTGAATAATGAGCAAGAACACCCTGTGACTGATGACTGCTCTGTTTGGGGAGCTAATTGATGTCCCTCTGTTCCAAGTGAATAATGCCCTTTCTTGCCATGGTTGTAATGTCATCAAGAGGGAAAATATATGACTGGCTCATGGGGAAAAACATATAGAACTTCCATCCCAGTCTCCCAGTGTTGTAGTGAACCTAGCTGAAAATGATAGCTTTACATACTTATGCAATGCTTCCTAAGAATGTATTTGAATTGGTAGAACTAGCAAAAAGGTTGCATAAGCTTTGACTTCTTTGTCTAACACTGTGAATCTGCTCAGAGCTCTGTAAATTATAGTGTAGGTACAGAAAGAGCAATAAATATCGTTAGCATCTATGTTCCTTGATCATCTGGCCTGTGCCCTTCCTATTGTTGTTCAGTTACCATGTGCTAGTCACCTGAGACTATGCGACATTCGCCAGACACGTCATACTTTTGCACATCTCACCTCTTGCCCCAGCACAACTGTCGTTTCTCTCCCTATCACTTCTTTAAGGCTCATTTTTCCCCCTGCTATCTTTTCTAAACCAACCTCCACTTGGACCTCAATATTCTGTTTAGGCATTACCTTTTCTCTGTACATCAAATGTTAATGTCTTCCTGGTTCCCACTATCTCTCACCGTTTCAGACTGTACTGCACTGAGATAGTCTGCTTTCAGCACTAACATTCCTTTATTGCATTTACATAATTTAATGATTTACCATGATATATACTGAATAAATGTTGCTTGAATTAAGCACAGTATAGTTCACTAAATGGAAATTAGCTTATGGATCTCAACTCAGAAATCTAGTAGTTTAGAGCAAACCCAATCTGTAACACATACTAGGTACGTGACCTTGGGCAAGTCACTGCCAATACAGGCAATTATACTTCACAGGGTGTTGAAAGGACTAAAGGAGATGATCCATCTCTTAATAAAAGAGGTAAATGCTAGCGACCCTTAACAGTGTTAAGTATATAATAGGTTCCCAATTTCTAAACTGTGCTTTAAAGCTTTAACAAGTTACATTTCACTGACGAGTTAAGTGTTATTTCCTAGATGCCTTATGTTACGTACAAGTTAAAAAATAGAAGGTCAGCTTGCTTTTAAAAAATTAACTCAGATGAAAATGTTTCTGTAGGGAGTGGCCCAAAGCTGCAAAAAATAGCTACTGTAAGTCTGGAATTTATTTGTAGTATCAAGCTCTGGATATAAAATAAGTCAAACTACGGTGTTTTGTCTTCCCATTTGCCAGTTTCTTATTACTCCTTTGGGAGCTAGATATGCTGTGGTCTCACATGCTCATTAATAATTACAGTGTCCTAGTTCAATCTTTAATCTTCCTCAAACGCCTGAGTGTCTAGATGTGGCCTCAGCTGGTGGCACTATTGTGAGGTAGTGCAACCTTTCAGAGGTGGAGTCTTGAGGGATGTAAGTTAGACCACTGGGGGCCACCCTCCTGAAGGGTTACAGTGACCCAACCCCTTCCTGTCACTCTTAGCTTTCCAGATGCTGTGGTGAGCAGGCTACCTGCTATTAAGTATTGTGCTACCAGAGGCCCAAATCAACAAAGTCAATATCCATGGATGAAACCTCTCAATTGGTAATCCAAAAAATAAGCCTTTTCTCCTGGCAAGGTGAACATCTCAGGTATTTTGTCATGGTAGTGAAAAGCTGACATACCCAGAAACTGCTACTGTGGTTATAGTAGAAGCCCAGTGACCTCTATGTCTAAAATGTTCTGTGGCCCACCCATTCCATATTTCATCCTTTCCCAGGCTAACCAGACATGCACACTGCAAATGTTCCTCAGTATTCTAGGACAGAGAGTTAAGGAAAGAAATGATGTCTGTTGTTTATTTTTTATCATCCAATATGGAGCTATGAACTTTAAATCTATCACTTTCAATCCAGGAAAAACTTATAGAATGTCCTAGAGGGTAGAATTTTCCCAGCTGGAATCACTCATGGGGGTTGCAATAGAATTTCTGCATGTCTCAATTGATGTTCTATTTCTACTTTATTGTAACATTATTTTAAAATATAAATGGCAAAACATAGGATCAATTTGGGAAAGATACAACATAAAAATGGCGAAATAATATCTTTCTCTTAATATACAATTTAAGAGTTAAGAATCCATGTCATTTGCTTTTTGTTAGCTCTATTCAGCTTATGCAGTTAGTTACAGTGCTTCATTAAAAAATTATGTATTTGGTACAAGGTCTCACTGCACAGCTTGGACTCATAGTGACCCTCCTGCTTTCAACCTCCCCAGCACTGGGATTACAGGCCTGTGCCATCAAATCTGGACTCGGTGGCCAGCTCAGTGCGCCGGTGGGTGGGGCCAGTGCTGCATGTGGTGCCAAACCCCAGTCCCTGTGCTTGCCTCGACAGGTGCTTGGTCTGCAGAGCTATCTCACTGGCCCATAGCTACAGTGTACAAAAGAGGCAGAAAAGGCAATCTTGATTAGCTATAAAAAATAATTCATGAATTCATTACTTGCAAACTTTAAAATCTTTTCAAAATTGATTGAATATATATTACTTCAGACAGAAATACATAAAGGTTATTATAATGCTTTAAAATTTTCTCACTTTTTGTTCATTTGTCTGCTTGTGACAGAGTTTCACTGTGCAATTCAGGCTGGCCTTCAATTTCCTAAGTAGTCTGAGTTGGCCTCAAACTTGCAGCAACCCTCCTGCCTCAGTTTCCTGAGTACTGGGATTGCAGACATGTGCCACCATACCTGGCTTATTCTTACTTTCAAGTAGAAATTATGTAAGCTTTTACAAACTATGTTTAAAATATTTGTCTCTCCTGTAGTTTAGAATATGCCTTCAAACTCTTTAGATTTAGATTATATATTTTCTTATGGCTATAAATCTCATTTTAATGTACAATTCTGATTAACTTTATTTGACTACATTGCCAAAACATTAAGATATTTTGTAAAGTAACAGTACTTGAAAAAGAGATAGCAGTAATTTCTCATTTATTATATAAGTGTTGGCTTTCTGCATGATTCTTCCTATGTGGAAAATAAATATATTAATCGAACTCATCTCTACTCTTGAAACAAAGTTATAAATACTCTTTTAAGGAACAAATTTTTGTTAAGCTATGTTTGAAAGCATAAATCCCAAGCATTTAACCACTGGACTGTGAAATAAGGCAGAATTCAAAGGCATTTTATGTTCTTCATGATAATCTAGAATTTTTATTTGATTCCAGGTAACTTTGGACAATAGACATGATGAAATGTTTTCTCTTGAATAAATAACACTTACATTACACCAGTGAAATAAAATATACTGTGGGCTTAATACATTATAAATATTACAGAGGTACTACTTTACTCTAGTAATTTAATGACTGAAGCTACATTTAATAACAATCTTACCAGTACTTGTATACGAAGTATTATACAGATTACTAACAAAGATATTGCAGCCATTGCAAGGGTGTTACCAGCTCAACAAACATCTAACAATACAATATTCTTCTAAGAGGAAAAGTAATAATGTTAGATTTACAGACAATAAAGAGTTCTGTTTTCCACTTGAAACACTGGAAATAGGATCTAGGTAATCTGGTATATTAATTCATATCATTACAAGAAAATGTTTCCTTTCTTGGGGACTCTGATCCCCAGGAGGCCTAGTCCAGCAAGTTTACATGAAGAGAGCTTTTAGGATGCCACAGCAATGTAAAGAAACTCTCCTGTCTGAAAATTACTGATTGGTAATCCACTGCTTAAACATCTGGCTTTAAAAAAACCTATTTACATACATTCAGCCCAAATCAGTAGAGAGAATGTTTCGTCTATATTACAATAGGCATTATCAACATTTCATCAGGCCAGTGCAAGACAATTGTGAAGAGCCATTGCCCAGCATTTAGGAGATTTTAAAATATCATACAAATGTACAGTTAAAGAGAGTGAGAATTCTAATTTTGTGCATGATATTGGTAGTCTCTTTCATGGATATGGAATGGCAGCAAATATTGAACAGGACGGTAATTAGAGTGCTACTCGTCCAAGGCCTGGTTTGCATTTGGTGGTTGGGCCTGCTCCCCGCAGTGTGGATTGAGGCAGCCAAAATGTCTTGACATTTAATAACAGACAGACCTGACTCAGACTACCAGGGTGGCTAGGGCATCGTCTCAGTTGCAGGCAAGTGTCTGCCGTGTCTCACAAACCCATATTTCTCTTATATGTATTCAGTATGTAATGAAAATTAAGGGGTTCCCAGAGGCAGCCCTACTTGTCTAAATCAAACTGTTAGTCCAGGTCAGAATCATTATAATTCTCATCTGAGCGGGTTAGGAATTGGGCCCTCTCTGAAGAGGGATGACAGCAGAATGCAGTGTCAGGACAAATGTCATCCTCAGAGGAAAAGTGGATAACTCTGTTGCCAGAGCCTATAAATACTTAGATTTAAATCATATTTAAATTAATGGATCTAATTAAGGAACTAGTTAATGAAGGATGCTAATGAATGGTAATTCTAATGAGTATATTCATTGGGGAGAACATTTTAGTCTCTTGGATTAGGAAACGACATGGGAAGTGTCAAAATGAATCCAACTAATTTTAAATGTCTTTGAATGGAAGTGGTGGAACATATATATGATGATATTTCACAGATATTTCTTAGAATATCAGTAAGCACCTAATTTAGTGCTATGAGCCCCATTGTCCCTTAATTTTATATATGATTTAGGTCTTAAAAGCATAATACACTATTAAATCTACATGGCATTTACACAGATACAGCTTCAAAAAGGAATCTTGGAATTTTTTTTATGCTTAGAAGAATTTCACCACCAGGTCTTTATAGTTATGTGAAGAGATTTGGTGGTGCCTGGTGAACTCTAAGATACATAGATTAATATTCAGATGGTGCAGGACAGAAGATTGGCAATTCTTAAGTGGAAACTAGAACCTGACAAGTTGAGTTTGTCACTAGCCTTATCTCCTTCTAAAGAATTTTTTCTTCACCCTCCAGCACTCTGAGCCCTTGATGACATATCACAGAAAGGTAAGGTGAGAAAAACCAGCAGGCAGATTCTAGCTGTATCCCAGCACGATCTACAAATTACATTCCATCTCAGACCATAAATTGCACTATCAAGCTGCTAGGGTATCTTGAGAGCAAGACATTACAAGATAGATGCTAGCTTTACCCTTCCTTTCACGATATGCAGGCCCCAGGATCCTGCAGGAGCAATTCTTTATCTGTCTAAGGAGAAATTCTTTATCTGTATAAAATTTGATGGGGTCAGGTGGCTTCTTAAGCACTATCTTTCCCCACTGGGAAGAGGCCTAATTCTGAGCACTCATGACACCATGATGGAATATGAGACTGGGTTATCCAAAGAAGGAAAGCTATCTGCATCTCTATGAAGGGCATCTGGACAAAGCACAAGTTCAGCATGTCCCTCACACTTCCGTCCCAAGCATGCTAGCTCTTCAATGCCTGTCTCACCCACTTCTTGATTTAGCCTCCTTTGTCGCATGACCCAGATACAGTAGTCCCGCGTCAGTGTGGAGTGTGTAGGGCTGGGATCATGCTACCTACACAACACCATTGAAAAATGCTACTGTTTGGGGTTTTTAGAGTCACCTTCACTTTAATGATCAACATCTCCATAAACTTTACAGACACTAGGTGCTCAGAAACCAAAACACTCTCATTTTCCTGCAACACTATAAATACAAGTGTTTATCTGAATCTCTGTCATTGGTTATTCCTTATATAATACCTAAAGGCTAATCTACTAATACCTGACCCTATCTCTTAAAGGGTCCAGATTTTTCAGAATGCTTTATAATCAGAATTTCTGTCAACAAGATTGCTGGAAGAACTCAATTTTAGAAACTGCATTCATGTGCAAGTGTGCAGCAAGTGGTCAGTTTACACTTGGTCACAGTTTTCTCACTTTATGACACTGTGGCAACAGTTACAAGATAGAAAACATACACATTTACATTTATATTCACACTCACACACAATATAATTTTACTTATCCAGACAATACTTTCTTCAGTTAAAAAATGAGGACTGTTATTTGGCCACCAGGCATGAAATCTACTTAAACCTGGAAATATAAGAATGCAATACTCTTTAGGTAAAACAGCAACTACACAGAGATGACAAAATACATTAAGATTGACACATGCTATTTTAAGAGGTCCAGTAATAGCCAACAACTAAAGAATGTCAGAGATATTAGCCTCAAAAAGTCAATGTGCTTCCTCATTTCCATTCTGAAATAGCTATTGGGTTCCACTACCCAATAGAATAGCTATGGTGGAGGAGACAAGTGTCGTCCTATGAAAATACAGGGCTTAATAAATTTTTAAGTGTCAATAAATTCTGCTCAATATTTTGGATAATCTTCAAGTTCTTCTCCTTCTTTTGTCAGAAAAATAAACTTTATGGTTATTTTGGTGTCTAATTAAGATGGAGATATTTGAAGAAATAGTAAGGTTTCTAAAACATCATGGACAATCATTTTTAAAAAGTGGTCTCTGGCATGTATCCACTGCTATGTTTCACTGTTCCCACAAAAGTCTGCCTTCCAGTTTTGCTACACTAGACAAATATAAATAACATAGAGTACGCACTGATACACAACTCACAAGACACAATACATTTTACAAAAGAGCTCTAGTGTAGTACTATAACTGTTGTAAAAATGGATATCTCTGGTGCTACGGACAGGTACGTGTCACATAAGGATGAATACTGTGATCACAAAGGCATTTCTCATTTGATGGCATTTTGCACGGGTACTTGGACTTCAGATTGTGTTGCCAAAGGTTTCCCTTCTATTCCACCGAGACTCAGGAGAACCATTCAGTCACTTAAGCAACAAGCTTTCTTCACTACAAACCCCTGGAGAATGGAGCTCCAGTGCCTAAATGATTGAAATGTCAGCGAACCGGTAAACGAGCATGGTGGCGGCCATCTTCGCACTGTGCACGGTAAACTTAAAAAAATATAACCGATGAGACAACAGACTCCTCTTGATTTTGAGCTTTAAAAAGAAAAAAAAAAAAAAAATGAATTTCTTTTCCTGCGCTGCCAGGGAGGCATCAGGCTCACAGAGCCTCGGCAGACGTGTCTGTGGACACAGACATGGTCACCTTGGCAATCTTCACCGTGCTCTTGATGCAGCTTTCCGCAGCCCTGTGAACGCTGGCTGTGTTGTTTGCATGCTTGTGCAGGCAGTCTGAGTCCCCCATGCTGTTGTCCAGAGGCTGCGCGGTGCCTTCACAGGAGGGAAACATGCTCCGGAAGGCGTGTCTCAGGTCCTTGCTTCTCAATGCATAGATGATGGGGTTCACGGTGGAGTTCAGCAGGCAGAGCATACTGCAGAAGGCGAACACTGTCTTAATGAGCTTGTTCATCTTCCCGAAGACATCGTACACCATGATTGCAAGTAGAGGGCCCCAGCAGATGATCAAAACCACCAGGATGAGGACTAGGGTCTTGGCCAGCCTAATGTCCATGCGGGCTTGGTCTGGCCGGGTGACCTGTACCTTGCCATCCTCTGAGGTGTGGATAATGATGCTCTTCTGGGTTCCACGCTGAATCATGCGGACTGCGTGGCTGTGAGCCTTCCAGAGAATGTACATGTAGGCATACACAATGAACAGCAGCAGCACGCTGGTGACCCCAATCCAGAACATCAGGTAGGTTTCATCAATGAGCGGGAAAATGTCCGAGCAAACGGATTGTAGTTTCTTGCAGTTCCAGCCTAGGAGAGGCAGCACGGCAATTACAATAGCTATGGTCCACATCAAGCAAAAGGCCACCACAGCCTTAGGCCTAGTGACGATCCTCTTGTAGGCCAGGGGCCTGTGAATAGATATGTACCTGTCGATGGCCGTGAGGAACAGGCTGCCCACAGACGCGGTGAAGGAGGCCGTGACCCCACCCAGTTTGAACAGAAACACATTGGGGCTGTCTTTGCGGTGGAACACGTGGAAGTCAACGAAACTGTAGACAAAAATGACGCTCCCCAAGAGATCTGCCACTGCCAGGCTGCCGATGAAGTGGTAGGAAGGCCTGCACCGGAGACTGCGGGAGTGGAGGATGACGCAGAGGACCAGTAGGTTCTCCAGAACTGTGAAGGTGCCCAGCGTGAGCGAAAGCACAGCGATGGCCAGCTGCTGGCTGGGGTTGAGGATCATGAAACACTCCATGTCCATGAAGTTCTCCCCACACTGGATGTTCTCATCATTCTCCTTGTAGGAGGAGAGAGACTTGTTGTAGAATTCTGTAAGGTTCCCTGGGTCTGCTGGGACCAGCTGGGCACTGTCTCCTGCAGTCATCTTTTCTTGGAAGGGACTGCCCCTGTAGGAAGTTAAAGGAAATTTCTGTGGGAAGTAGCCTAATTTGGATGCCATGTCGCCTTTGATGTCTTCGTACTGGATGTCATTTGAGCCCACGTAGAGGAGGTCTGTGGTGATGGTACGGAAGGTGGTGTCTGCAAGGCCATCTAGGATGGACTTCATAACCTCAGTCGTCAGGTGGGCCAGACTCAGAATGGCTGAGAAGGAGATGGCAGGAGGGAGCCCTGACAGGAGGGAAAACAGATAAGCTGAGTGTGAGGAAACCAGGAGGAGGATGAAGGAAGCATTGCAAGCGTGAGAAGGTGCACCATCCTGACATTCCATCCCTGCCCCTCAGCACAGGCCCAGTCCTTGTGGATTCAGTCAACACAATGAGTAACTCACTGAATGAGAAGAGAGCCTTCCCGGGGCAGGAACAGAGGGGCACCACCAGAAACCTAACTTTTTTTTCCCCCCTGGATCTAGGACAAAGTCTATAGGGCTTACAGGGTCTCACTACATAGATCAGACTCATAGTGATTCTCCTGTTTTCAGCCTCCAAAATGCTGGAATTATAGGAAGCACACACAGTTTCAATCACCATCTCAGTGCATGTACCTCGAGGGCAGGGCCAGCACGGCAGGCAGGAATTGAACGTCCACCTCCTGCACTCTGCCTAAGCAGGCACTTTAGTCTGCTAAACTATTGGGCTGGCCCAGCAAAATTTAATAAGTATTTATTTATTCACTTATTTTTGATTGGCTCAGGCAGGTCTGGTGTGGCATGTGGTGCTGGGGATTGAACCACAATCCCTTGCCCCTGACTGATTTTGCTCAAGAAGGCACTTTTGACAACTGAGCTAACCCTCTAGCCCCGTGGAAACCTAATTTTCATTACTTAAACTCTCGGGGCTTGAGTCACTGCAAGAGTCCTGAATGGTGGGCCACTCAAATAGCTCAGAGATTAAAGCACCTGTAAACAGGCACAGGGGCTGATGATTCCATCCTTGGACCTGCAGTGCCGGCCCTGCCCCTGGGGGGAGGGGGCTGAGACAGCCATTGAGACTGGGCAATTGAGACTGGGCATAGTGGCATGCACCTGTAATCCCAGCTCTTGGAAGGCTGTAAACAGGTGGACCAGTGTAAGTCAGATCTAATAGTGAGACCCTGAACATCCTATAAACCGCTAAAATTAAAAAAAAACCAAACAGTCCTGAATGGACCTCCTGGGTCAAACAGGCCAAAAAACCTCCACTTCATAGGAGTATTTACCACTTGGCTTCTGCCATCATACGCACCACCCTGCATTGATGGGGCTGAGGAAGGCAGTCACTGCCCCAGGCTCTGGTCTGACAGGGAAGGCTAAACCTATGAGGTAAGTGAAGAACAGGACCGCTAGCATCAGGGGTGAGCTGTGGAGTTTCTGTGCTGTTAAGAAGCAGAATGCTGAGAACCAGCTGCAGCTCAAGGCCAGGCTGGGATGACCTGCTGCACCAGCTAAGTTTCCACACCCAGGAGAGGGGAGCTTTGGGCCAGGCTGTGAAAGACCAAGATCTTTATGATGGGGGAGAATAACACTGGAGGATGCTCTCTGACATTATTGCTCATAGCACAAGCACACCAGTGAGAAAAGTGAATCGGAGGACAAGAGACAGGCCTGATGGTGCCCGAGCCCTTGCAAGTAGATGGCAGTGGAAATGAGGCTAACTCAGACAAGAGGGCCCGATTGTGAGGGCTTCTTAGCTCTAACCTAAGCAATTGGGTGTTGTGTTGTTGCTGTTGTTTTTGTTTTTCAAAATTAAGAGCCAGAGTACCGAGCTATTTCTAAATGTTTATTTTAAAAGTGGCTCTTCATCTCTTCATTTTTTTTTTTTAATTTTTTGAGACAGGCCTTGATAAGTTTCCAACTTTGCCCTCAAACTTATGATCTTCTTACCTCAGCTTCCTAAGTAGCTGGATTAAAGGCATTTGCTCCTATGATAGGCTTTCATGTCCAGACCTTATAAAAAAAAATTTTAAGTGTCAAATGATATGTATATAATAATCAGAGTAATTAAAAAAGCCTACTTTTATTGTCATTTGTTGTCCCCAAACATACTATATTACACGTAGTGGGGAAATCAGATAATTTTTGAAACAAATCAAAAAGTTCTGAGGTTTTTTTTCCTGACATAGTGAATAATTCATTTCTTAAAATATTATCTATCTGGCAAATTATGGAGCACTTCCTTTGTACCAGGCACTGACGCATTAGATACCAGCACCTAGACAGCATCAAGAAGGAATCCCTGGCCCTGGAAAGTATTGGGTCCAGCAAATAAGACACAGCTGCCTGAGCAATTATGAGCAGGTGTGGTGTGGTATGAGCTACACATGGGGACCACAAGATGCCTTGGGACACCCAGTGCAGGTGAAGAGGCTTCCCTAAGGAACGGATGTTTATGCCAACAATGTGGCCGACTTGCGTGGGTAGGGATAAGGCACAGAGGCAGAGAAAAGATGTTTAAATGAATTACTAAGTACCACAGTGCTTTAAAAAACGACAATTCGGAACAGGCCCCCATCACTAAGCACAGTTTGTCTCCTGACATTTTGCCACCTCTAAGTGCGAGCCCCACGTTGCTCAGCAAAATTAGGGCCCTGGCTCTCCAGCCAGTTTCCCTGCTTTTCTTTAGTCCTTTTCACTTTGGTCACTACCTAAACTGCTGGCACATCTTTCTAAAAGTAGGGGTCATGATGGGACTCTCTCCTGCTTTAACCTCCCTGTCCTAGAGATGAACCCTTATCCTCCTGCTCCCCAAGCTCTGTGCTTCAGCCCAGCCCAGCTTCTTCCAGACTCTGATTCTCCCTCTCTTGTCCCTGATCCTCTCCATACTCCATTTTCTCAGAACTTAAAAGTCTTTGCTTCCCAGCTCTTCACACAGGAATGAAGTCCTGTAAAATCTTCCAGAGAACTCTCTCGCCAGGCCTCTTCTTCCTATCCCTGGCCTCCCACATGGGCTGTGCCAGATAAATTCTATTCTGCAAACACAGGGATCAACTGCTTTTCAGCTAGGTGCTTTGGCCCACACTCTTGTGCCCAAGCACTCTGCCTCTCTACCTAGTTAATCCCCTGGCAGTTTGGTGGCTTTGTTTCCCCTCGCTCCTTGCATCCCTGTTCCAATGAAGAAATCTCTTTTGAGGAGTCCAGAATAATTCAAATAGAGTTCTATTATAAGACTAAATTTTTCAGTTGTTTGCCTATGTTTGCATCTGTTTGGACCCTTCCAAAAAGGACTTTATTGGGGTCCCTATTTATGTCAGCATTTAACTCCTAGCACTTAGTACAACTTCCTGGCATGTAGAGGGGGACAGTGCTAAATAAGTTGGAAGGAAACATATGTATTTCTCAGAGAGAGAGAGAGAGAGAGAGAGACAGAGACAGAGAGACAGAGAGAAAGAGAAAGAGAGAGAAGACAGACAGACAGACAGACAGAAATACATAGGGACAGAGAAAGACAGAGATTCCAAAGAGACTCCACTCTTGCAAACATGAGAAATAAACAGTCATGTTACTTGCACCAAGGTTTCCAGCTCAAGGAGCTGCTCAGTCCACTTGTGCTATAAAAACCATTCTCCAGGTGAGGTTACCAGCATTCTAAATGGAGCTGCCTAAGTTATGATTGCCTAGACTAAGTATTCAAGCATGAGCTCTATGACAGAGGCAAATGTGGCCCTTGAGAAGCCAGAAATGCCGGCACTATCATGCTGAAGACAGTGGACAGAGGAAACCCTAAATGCCCAGGTGACAAGTAAGCCAAAAGGTCCTCTAGGCCCCGAGTGACCTAATGGCAGCATGGTGGCCATGCCTCATTAGCGACCCCAATTTCTCTGTTGGTAAGCTCTTGTTCGTCACTCAGGAAGCTGAGATCTGGGTTTTGGAGCCAATTCTGCATACAGTCCCTGGACTGTCATCGCACCAGAGGCAAAAGCTCCCGATGCAGACCACAGGGTATCCAGTGGTTAGAGACTAGTTCGTAGCTTTGGCCAGATGCAAAACTAGCCAGGGAGATAGCTCAGTAGAATGGGTGCTTGCCTGGCAAGCATAGGGTCCTGAGTTCAATCCCCAGTACTGAAAAAAAAAAAAAAAATGTCTGTGAAACAGATGCAAAACTAGTTGCTGAAAAGTAGAAAAATGAAGAACGAAAGGCCAGCAGCTCGGCTGGCTGTCCAGGGCTTTCTAGTTCCTCTCCCAAACATCTCTCCTGAATCCTTAACTTCAGTCTGGTTCCAACTAACTCTCAAGTATCCTTAGGCTCCTGATGAAGGATATCCTCTAGTACATTCTCATCTCTTCAAGAGCCAGCATACATGTCTCATCTTCAGACTGTTTCTCAAGAGGCCAGTTCTTCTAGCTTCATCGTAAACTTATTTGTTAGACAACTCCACTTACACATGAAGGTTTTCACCCACAATCAAAGGGACACAGAAGCCACAATGTGCTGGAGTGTGGCTCCTTACATGGTCCGGGCATTTCCTCAGACACACACATAAACACACAGCTTCCTGGCTGCTGGAGATAACTTGTTGCTCTTTAAATACACCATCCCTTCTGCGTTATCCTCTCCCTGTTGCACTACCTTCTGGACACTCATTCCCTGTTAAATTGATCTTTGTATCCTGGCACTTGGGAGGCTGAGGCAAGAAGATCACTATGCGTCTAAGGCCAGCCAGGGTTCCATAGTGAGCTCAAGAGCAGCATGGACCACATAGTGAGACCCTGTCTCAACAAAACAAAACAAAACAGAACAAGTTTATCTTTCCGGGACTGTACCAATGCTTCTTTCATGTCTAAGACCTTTGTAACCACTCCATATATAAGACCTTCCAGCTCTTGTCACCATTTCTAATTGTCTTAGTTGGCCTTTCTGTCAAGGGCCTCACCCTGTCATGTGTTTACATATTTTTTTCTATGATGAGAATATAGTTTTCAAACAGAATTCTCTTTCATTTCTTAGCTGGAAATGGAAGAGAGCTGGGTGTCCCTAGAAACGTTCACCTGAACCTAATAAAATCACCTAGTTCCTGAAGCATTACTAGGGCCTCCATCCTTAATTCATCTTCCCTGGAATAGCTGACTCTTCACACATCCCAGGGAGGGACTGATTTTAAATTTTTCATTTTATATTATTAGAGTAGACTTATGGAATTCAACATTCAAAAGGTAAAGATGGAAACAGAGTAAAAACTCAGTCTCCTCCTTGTATTTTAGTCACACATTTCTCTCAGAGTTAAGAAGTTTCTCGATGCTCTTTCTAGACATATTCCATACTTAGTCAAACTCATGTGTCTGTACACATTTCCTGCCTCTTTATTTTCACTGTAGAAAAAAGGTAGCCTACTGTACATAGCGTTCTACCCTTGGCTTTCTACTTAGAAAGCACACAGTATGGACAATTCCGTACTAGTACACAAAGCCTCCCACCTGATGGAGCAGCTGCCTTAAGGATCTGATAGGTGCTTATGACCAGCCTCCCACAGATGGGAGGTTTGAAGTGATTATCCTTATTTGTAAGAATAAGGCTACAATGAATTAACTCCAACCGTACCATTTTTCACATTTCTTTATGGTACTGTGAGTAATCTTTCTAGTCATTTAAGCTCTTACCTTGGACTTACTGTGACGCCTCCTTCTAGAACTCTACAATCAGGTGTACCACTTAAGTCTTGCTAATTTTCTCCTTATAAGCATAGAGAGAGAGAGAGCTCATTATGGCAGGAAGTGCTCTGAGCCTTTTATATGTGTCAATTTGCTTATTCTTACGGTGGCCCTATGGGATGCTGTTTTATTTTTATAGGAAAAGCACAAAGAGGGAAGTAATTTTCTACGAGGGTATAGAACAGATGGCAGAGCTGGTTCTTGACCTGACCAGTATGACTTGTGTCTCCTACACTGGATGGTGCACGTGTAGAGCTCCTGCCCTTAATCTTCTTGACACACTGCTGTATCTCTCTAAGCTAAGAAAGGCATGTGACTGTGTTCCTTGTTTCCTTACTGATTCCCATCAACCAAAGCCCTAAAAAAGGGAGAGAAACTTGTCTCAAGAGTTAGCAGACAAAATTAGTGTCAGACTATACAATAGCATAGTACATGTAACAAAAGTCTTTAATAAATATTAATTGCTATCAACCTTTAGCTAGTATTAATGGCTCTTTGCCATATATTATATGCCAATTATACTTCAGTATATAAGCATGCTAAATATTATTATAATATATATGAATTATATCTCAAGAATAGGCACTACCTTAATTAGATCATCAATTGCTTTTTTGGTCTCATCATTGAAACCATGAAGCAAATAAAATATGTGTATATGGGGGTATTGACTGAACGTCTATTATATTTAGGGATTGAGAAATTTCACACATACTTTAATCAATGAACTGCCAGTGTTAACTCTCCAAGTGCTTATTCATAATGTCCATTTTACCAACAAAATGCACGCCATTAGATACTAAGTAAATGTGAAAGATTTGCAGATGAATTCCTTTTCCTCAGATTCCAAAGTCTCTGTATTTAGACATCATGTGTTGTGTTAAAGATTAACAATATCTAGATCCAAGCCTTTTGTCTCTTATATCCAAATCTTCTAGGCTTTTAGAAAATATAAGTAGAGGCACTTTGCCAATAGCAATTAATGCTACTTCTTACCAAGTCACTATTTCCTCCTCCAGCCTATCAACATAGCCCAGAGAATTAAGATTTTAATATTTGATAGAACAACTGAGCTTTTTTTAGTGAAGACAAATGGTCCCAGACCTCCTTTCTGTAATGCAATACTTGTGTCCTGCGATTTATTCCTTAGTAAGAATCACCACACACGTGACATATTTTCTCATTTGAATGTAACTAAGCACTTTTACGACAACAAACCGGCTTGTTAACACCTAAGTTAGGCCACGGTATGGGTATGAGGTAGAGAGTCCTTTCCAATATGAGCCAACTTTAATTAAAGAACATAGTTTTTAAGAACATGGATTTTGTGCAGCTCAATGATCTTAATAATGTCAAAACACCACTGTGCACAGGTTATTCTAGCAGTTAATGGGATCATAGCAGGAAAACCGTTCTCTGTATTTTAGTAATTCTTTCCTTTATTTCTACATTTGGATTATTACAGTAATTTCCACCTTATTATTTTTTGCAGCAAGAATTTTCTTTGAGAGTTCATTAGTAACATAGCTTAGGCTTTGGGGGATGTGGCTTCCATTAATTTTGTTTTTGTTTGCTACTGGGGAAATCATAATTGGAAATTTGGAGCAGATGTGTAGATGTACCTATTAAAGAGGCAGTAGAGTTTTTATTGCAGTTATAGTAAAAGAATGTCATAACATTTAAGATTTTCCTAGAAAATTCTGCTTTTCAAAATACAACCAATACTGTCACAATTTAAGCTATGGCATACCTTTATAGTAACAGTAATAAAATATTTTCATATGTTGAATCCATTATTTTAGGAAAAAAACCCTTTCATTTTAGAATAACATTACTAAATCTTTTATGCCTAGTTCTCCTCAAAAACTATCAACTTGTAGGTGGTGGTATCAAAGGAATTTTATGGGTATCACAATGGCTTAAACTTTAAAAAATATATTTTTACAAGGCCAGTGAGATAGCTCAGCAGACTAAGAGCCTGCTTAGACAAGCTTAGGGACCAAGGTCCGACCCATGGCACCACATGCTGCACCAGCCCTGGCCCCAGGTGCGCTAAGCCATTGTCCCAGTCTGGGCATGGTGATGCATGTCTATAATCCCAGAGCTGGGAGCCTTGAAAACAGGAGAATCCCTATAAGTCCAAGCTGCATAGCGAGATCCTGCACAAAATACAAACATATATGTATTTTTTTTCTAGATTATAAATATTTCTATGGCCATTAAAAGTATAAAATATTCATATTTCTGATTAGGCTGAACATAGACAGTCATGAAAATAAGACTTCAAATAGAGCTCTTTCTACATTACCATAATTTCCTGCAGTTAGCTTAGTTTTCACTGTCTCATTGGTAACCTTTAAAGGGACAGTTCAATATTTAGTATTTTATCTGTGCTGCATCTAGAATCAAAACCCTTGCAGTATCTCCAGAGAAATAGACAGTGGGCTAGGTACTGTCTGAAGAACGTTATGTGCAAGAGAGCTTAAACCTTCTAGAAGAATCAGAACAAGCGCTCCTTGAGGTATAGATTATATTGGTATAGATTAGCCTGCCTACTATGCTTCTTTAATATCTTAAGTTTATAAGTGCTTTACAAAGACCAATGTCAAACTCAAACGCTCTGTACTGACAGGGCTCCTGGATACCGCATGATGATTGCCCTGTGCCTGCTACGATCTGCTGTTTTCCCTTCATTTTCAGTTACATATTCTGCTTGGCTGGCTCATAACAGCTCTGTGACAGGCCAAAGAGAATGAGGGTCCCACTGGATACATTTGTTATTTTCCATTCATTTCTGAGAGCAAATGTGCTTCCCACTCATTCCATCAAGAAAAATGCCTTGCTAATGTGTTGCTTTAGAGTTAGCAGGGAAAATTTTGGTCGGCTCTTATAACTACTAAGTCTTGTCCTCAACAGACATGGTCTGTCTCTTGCACCAACATCTTAACATGCTAAGCAATGTGCCTGTGTCAGCTGAATGAGCAGTAAGTCTTTTCTAAATCTTATCTAGTCATTAGTGGTTAGAAATTCTTAAAGTAAAGCTGAGCATGGTGGTGCACACCAGTAAGGCCAGTACACAGGAGGCAGAGGCAGAAGGATCACTGCTACATTCAAGACTGGCCATGGTTATAAAATGAGTTGAAGAAGGAGGAGGGGTAGGAGAAAGAGGAGGAAGAGGAAGAGGAGGAGGAGAGGAGGAGAAGAAGAAATTCTTAAAATAGTATCATCATTTTTTCTATCATCTTCTACAGCAAAGTAAAATAATCAACTTAATTATCCTGATAATTCAGGCAAAAATGTGTAATACTTCTTTCTTGTATTAATGTCGGCTCTTTTTCCTATATATGAAGAAAAATTTCATTATGCTGGTCATGCTTGATTGACTCTCAGAGCTTCAGCTATTCAGAATTTTGTAACAAAAACTGATGTTATTCAGCATACTGTTCCTTTGCTTTATGCCTAACAATAGCATTTTATTTTTTTAAACCGAAATATCAACTAAGAGGAGCTAAAGACATTAAAACATTTACAAGACTATGTTTTAAATTTAATATAAAATAAGTACTATTAGTCATAACTTAAAGTACTGGAGATGAACTTATTGCATCTGTGCTACTGTGGGCTGTTTGTACCATTGAGCCCTTAACAAAACTCAACATCACTGATTTAAAAGCTTGTTGAAACTTAATTTCAGAACTCCAGAAAATTATGCCTTGAAATTACACAGGCTTAGCAGTTCCTTGGTGATGATGTTATAAGAAAAGTCTTTCACAAAGGTGAATTCTTAATACAGATGAAATGATTTGGTGACTTGGATAACAAATTTCATTTGCCATTTGATTTTGTACCCATGTTTAGATGTTTCTTTCTCCTAAGTACCTTAGGCTTTTCTTTGAGAAAGCTACCTTTTCCACATAGTCTGTGAAAACAATTTTCATAACATTCCCCAATCAAAAACATGCAAAGGCTTCACTCACTGAAAGCCACAATCCAGGGGCCCGTGAAATGGCTTAATGGTCTAAAAGCACCTGCTTAGGCAAGCTTAGGCAACTGCAGGGACTGCGATTCGATCCCTGGCACTACAAGCTGCGCCAGCCCCAGCCCCAGGACAGGCTGAGCCAGCCATAATTAAAAAGAAACAAAAATCCATAATTCTTACATACAATAATCTTTAAGGCTTTATTTTCTATATGAGATTTCATTAGAAGTAGATGCTAGAGATATAGCTCAGTGGCACAGTGCCTGCCCAGCAAGTATGTCATGAGTTTGATTTCCAATACCAAAAAAAAAAAAGGGTAGAAATCAATATATTATTCTGGCCCGTAAAATACATAGAACCCAGGACACAGGTTCTTGCTTTTGTAGATCATTGCCAAGAATTCCAAAATAGCTACTCTACATGATGGCCAATCATGTGATATACCTTTCAATTTCTTTTCCCTTCATTTATTGATAGAAGTGTTTTCACTCTGAATCCATAAGCATTCAGATTAAATCCTACTAAAACTCAAGCCTTGTTTCTCTAGCTTGAAATCTGACATAAGGATGAATAAATGTATACTGCAGAAGATCTCGATTTTCAAAAGTTTTCATCTAAGAAATACCTGAATATTTATGTTACAGGCATCATCCTGAGTATATGCACTATTTTAATGTTATGTAAATGAAGTAGCTGTTATTATAATCTTCATTCTACACACAAGAAAAGGCTTATGGGATAAATTTGTTTTGCCTAAGGTCTCCAACTACAAGAGCAGTGGTGGAAATTCATTACAGGTACACAGAATTCAGTCTCTGCTCGGCACTTTGAGGTCCGAAAATGATTTAATCAGACGTGTTTCTTTCATTTCTAGGGATTGAGATGGGTTGGTTTGGGGGAAAGGCAGACATAAATCGCACACAGTAACCATGAACAACTAAAATCTGAAAGTGTAATCCATTGATAGCAAAAATGTTGCCCATAACGCCTGCAAAGAATCTTTGCCTGATGGTGTTTACAGACAAATATGATAATTAACTAAACTGTAAATCCTAATTCTGGATTAGCTCCTTATTTCCAGTAGCTGTTGGCAAATAAATGAAATCTGAATTAATTTCACCACTTTTATTAATAAATTAGGTAAGATGTTTTTATTTATTTATTTGTTTGTTTGTTTGTTTATTTTTTGCCTCATCAGATAATTGCAGGAATCAAGATGGTTGTAACACCTTTCTACACCAGTGAGACCTGAACCAGGGACCTTCTTTGGGTCAGAATGAGACACCATGGCTTTAGAAAACAAATGCCTGAACTGCCACTCCCTGGATGGAGAAATTCAAATTCCCTTATCATTCACATTCCCACCATGAGCAGAAAAGACTCTTTGTGGTCAATTCTGGGTTGAGATCAGGGAAGATCAGCTATATAAAGCTTGACTCGGCTCTAACAAGTGGGTGACTATGAGACCTCCCAGTGCCTACTGGGTAGAAGGCTGTGTGAACTATAGCAACATGGCTCATAGAAAATGGTACGACTCCACAGGTTGTGTTACCACGTTTTTGCTGGGCATGGTCACTGTGCCTAGCACTAAATACTGTACCTGAAGCCTTGATCACTTCTGTGGCATATCTCTCCTGAAATACATGTTTCAAATCTCTGTTAATAGGTACAGGTTGGGTAAGTGTACATGTGGGAAATGATTCTCTATTCTACCCCTTCAAATAAAGTCCACAAGTCTGTCCATCTCCTCCATAGATGAAAGAATAGACTATGAAAACCTGTATTATAAGAATATTTTAATCATCAAAGAGTATGACACTGTGAGGATTTTCCCCAGGAGAGGTAATGGGCTGTGATGCACCATTTATAGCAGCCTCTCATGTCTAAACCAGTGGTGGCAAACCCATGGCACAATACCACTGTGGGCTGTTCATCTCACTAAAAGCTCTAAAAGGTTTGCCACCACTGCTCTGGTTCACATAGACTTTGAGAGCTGGGTCTCAGCCTTTGGGCCCTGTAAGTCATCTGCGTGGCACTCAGTAAGTATTCTGTTTACTAAATGAATATTGGCACGCACAGGCAACGTGGCAGGTCCAATTTAACAGAACGGCTTTTAAGTGTGGGTAGTTTTCCTTGGAATAAAGCAGATAATTATTAAACCTGAGTCTTGTTTTCATACAAGTATCCATCTGAAACAGTGTCCAAATGTCAAAATTATATAACATATCAATAGTTATTTAGCCCAGCTATCTTATTTTTCTTTTGGTACCAAATACAGATCATAGTGATGAGAAGTAGAAGTTGTAGACAAAGATCAGCTATTTATTTTTTATTTTTATCCTTGTTCACTCTGGGTATACATTATGAACTACAATAAGCCATACAATAGTGACATATAAAGAGATCTTCGTGACTTGTACAACCTTGAAGGTATCCTAACTAGACACCGTTGCTAGATCCTCAGGGACAATATAGAAAGTTACTATTATAATGGACTTTTTCTATCCCCCAAATGCATATTGTGCATTGATTGTTCCTAAATGGGTTTCTCCATTTGCAAGAGTGTTTATGAAACAACTCGTCAAGAGAAGGTATGTGAAAATTCAACCGCTAGATGGAGTGGCTTTTGTAAGCCCTCAGGGATCAATTTGTTATTCTACTCACCGGACACAGTTTTTTCGCTTTGGTTGAGCAACTTCTCCTCTTGCTACAACATTTTATGAATCTTACAACTGAATTAATTAAAATATAAGTAAGAAAATATGTCAAGGAGGGTTAAAATGTGTTATAATGACTGCCTACAAAGCTAAATTTCTAATTGCTTTTCTGAGGCAAAGGGGCATTGAGAAAATTTAGTATATTGATCAAAATTAATTGTGAATATTTGAAAATTTGCCTCAAGAAAGTAATTAAGAATGAGTAAAGAAAACTAGTTATACTGAAAACAAATATGTTTATGCCAGAGATGCTGAAAGTAAGAGGGAAGCTCTTAGGAGCCCAAAGTCAATTTTAATAACAAATTCAACTAACTTCTATTTCATAAAATAATTGGCTTTCTTATTTCCAAATGTGAAATCACTGACACAGGTCATAATTCTGTGATGAAAAATAATGCAAAATTGTTTTCTATTATTATGGGAACTAAAATGAACTATTTCACAAGTGAAGTGAATATTGGTTTAAATATTCATACAAATTAAGGACACGGTGACTTTCTAACTAATTCAAATTCTTTTCCCTATCCTTCTCTCTTGGGTTAATTTTAATAAATTGGTCTTTTTGTTTCAAATCCAGGGTTTCCTTTAAATATTATTTTAAAGGTAAGTTTTTATGTATCATCTACTTTAGCTGAGCTGTTTAGAAATGTTCATTTTATACTAACTGCAAATTAGAAGTAAAAAAAAAATATGCTCTCAAAAGGCACTTAATTATATGCCCACAGTTATGGGGAAAAATGGGTCTTAGTAGAAATACAAAATACATTTTGGAAACAGTTATGATTTAGAAGTAAGCAATGTCAATTCAATGCAAGTATAGAACTTTTATGCCATTGAAACAGTAGGATAGTTTTATGGCACACACTTAAGGGGGAACCTTTCCTATGTTACATGATATAAATGAGATTCTGAACAGAGTTGGGACTAAAAGTGCTCAGAAAGAGTGAAATCAATAGAAAGAACTAAGAAATTCAGTGAGTGCAAGTGGGCTGGAAACTGTAGCATACATTTCAGAAAATAGACTGAGCAGTGATGCAGCTGTTGGTGAGTGAATGCAGTGTTGGCATAGGCTCTCAAATGGTGGGCTCCCAACGGGTACCCGCATCTTTGGGAGACATGAGAAAGGCACTTTCCTGGGTTCCAGCTCCAACCTATGAAATCAGAAATGCTATATTTGGAACGCAGCAATGTGTTTCACAAGGACTCCAGGAGATTCTAACAGTTTGAAGCTCAAGAACTACTGTTAAAGATGATGAAGATCCCAAAGAAAGACTAAATGGACTGCAGGGCTAGAATTACCTTTAAGAAGAGCTGAGGCTAGACAGGAAGGAAATTTTACATTCTGTGAGTAGAGCTTTTTAGATAACTAAAATAGATGGCTAATAAAGCTGCTCATGGTAACGTAGCCTCTCACAAATCTATAACCCAGGGTATTCTTATTTGAGCAGAACAAAAAATATATATACTACAGTCTGAAAATAAGAATAAGAAGTGGTGAACCTCTCAAGATTTTTTGTCTACAAGTCATAGCTTCTCTAGACTGTTCCAGAAAACTTACTGTTACATATTTTGTCCAGTAAAGGAAAGTGGCTTGAAAATGTACTACAAACACATAAATTAAGAAGTCCTACACTATTTACTCTTGATTCTATTTGCAAAGTTTATACAAAGCTTTAGAGAACTGCTAAGCTATTTCTTTGGATAGCATTGGGAAGTAACTCATGATTAGTAAGCATAATAGAACAGGAAAAGAGGAAAAGTAAGTAACGCCTTGGTTTTTAAAGCTGAAAACATGTTTCTGTTGTTCTTTACCCCAAGCCCCCTCCAAAAAATAATTACAAGAAATGAACTCATTAAATGTCAAACTAAAGTGGAACTTTTGCAGTATTACCAAGCAATATAGAGCCACTGCAAATTCTTACAGAACTATTCTGGTTGTTATGTAGTTTATACAATTCCTGGTTAACCAGTTATCTTTTAAAAATACTTAACAGTTATGAATATATAGAAAAATGTGTCCCAAAGTACTTAAAAATATGACAATGGGCAAACTGTATAGTCTTTATTTTATAAATAAAATAGATTACAGATTATCATTGCATTAGCTTCAAACTAAAATCTTTCAAATGTTTTGTTTGTATAAAAATTTAGATGTCATTTCTGAAAGTACTTACATACTATGCAAAGTCCAATTTCCACATACACAGAGATACAGTCTTTTTTGGATAGTCTTTTGCTCGTTTTAGTTTTGTGTTCAGTTGTCTAACTTGTCTTTTTTCTCTTGCTCACCACTTACACAAATGCTAGAGAAAATATTTTAAAATTTTGATAAGAATACATTAAAATGAGTTGAAAATTTGGCCCATCTAACCAGCCACCATGGAATGAGCCAAAACACTCTGATAGTAATAGCATAAAAGTAAGTTTCCTTTCTAAAGAGGATATAAATTTAACTACCAATCCATACTACCTTAATAATTTTTGGAAGTCAATGATATTGATTGGCTTGTTATAGAAACCGATAGAATGAAATTATCTAGCATCAGTGTTCATTGAGTGATTTATTTAAAAAAAGCATTTTAAATTCTTAAAAGAAGTGTAACAGAATTTACCAATAGCTTGAATGTAACACTTCTCACAATTTAACTCAGCTTGCAAAACTCATATTGATTCTAATTTTGTTCTCTAAATTTATGATCTAAAAGAATGCATGAAGAAATAATGAAGGGAAGAGGGAGAGCCTCCAATTTAAACATAAACCTTGAAAACTTCATTTCCTCATTATATTGTATTTTAATTATATTTAAATCTACTATAGACATATGCAGTTTGTGAAAGCATTTGTCAGTATATTAAACCACCACAACAGATTGCCTGGCACATCTTTGAAAAGTGCCTCTGCTTTTCTTTAAAAAGCAATTGCATGGAATTTGCTAGTAGGAAAAAAATAGATATTACATTATCAAATTTAGGAAACTATACTTCACTTTATCTCCTGAAGTTAAAAACTTAAAAATGTTATTCAAACTTGTTAGTGGAAGTACAGAGTTAAACCTAAGACACCAAACCTGTAAGAGCTGAAAACTTGGAACAATTAAGAATCCAATAAAGAATGTAAAAATAAGACATGAAATAATGAAATACTGTATTCTTAGGGAAAAATTAGTTGCCACTTGGGTTAGAAAAAATGAAACTTAGATCCGTTCATGCTTTCAAAAAAGGGAAAACCTACTTTAAGGAACTTACTAAAAAATACAGAATGTAACTCAGAAGTATTATGGGTTTGAAAATTGGCTAAAAAATAATGATTCCAATCTAACCAGTCTTGACTCACTCAAAGCCATAGGAAAACAAAACAAAGACAGCAAAACTTGGAAAGCTTTACTGACGTGCAGGTGTGTCAAATTCCCTAGCTAGGACCTAAACAGAATTCATAGCATCCCCAAAACAACTGTGATGAATCTGCAGGCTCATTGGCTCAGTTTTGGAAAATAAACAATTCTTCCCTCAAAAACCCACAGAAACCTAACTAAAAACCTCCAGAATTCCATAGACATTAAATTATTAAATTAACTTCTACAAGTGAATTAGAGACTATTCAAACATTATTCATTGGTAATCTGTATGGTAAATACTACCAATATATGAAAAATATTAAAACTAGATCATATATGTATACATATATGATCACACACACACAAACACACACACACACACATATATATATATATATATGTATATATATATATATATATATATATATATATATATATATATATGCCACTAACCATCTTAGGAAAACTATTGTAATGGAATATACTATATTTCACTGTGATGCACCTTGTTCAGTGAAGAAATATGAGCCATAAAATATTTTAATTTTTTATGTCAAGAACTAGACATAATTACATCACTTATGGACTACTGTTGACTTACTCTTGATGTCATAAACATACCTATCATCCACGTGGCAAAGTATGACATAGAAGTTCATCTAACATCAACTGAAGAGTAGTAGCAAGAATAGATGGAGAAATAGCTATAAACAACCCACACCCCTCAAATTTCCTACAGTTGTAACTTCCTTGTGATAGCATTATAATGTATAAAACAAATGTATTAGAATGCATTTTGGGCTGTAGTAACAATCTATATTTTCTTCCAACTACTACAGTCTTAATTTCTTTTTTTTTTTTTTTTTGTGGGACCAGGGTTTGAACTCACGACTTTGCACTTGCCCAGCAGGCACTTGTGCCTTGGAGCTATCTCCCCAGCCCCAACAGTCTTAATTTCTAAGACTAATGGAAATTAGCAAGATTCCTAAGAGTTGTCTTAAGCCCATCAATGTTTGTGACAGAATTCTAATCCAATGTGGTGCTGGTGCTCATGCTGGCATCCTTGCATGATTCTTAGAACACATGGGACTGGAATGGGTTTCCACCTATCCTGGAAAACAAGAACAGTCTTGTTTTGTTTCAAGGTGAATATTTTCTTTTTGCCTTGAGCTTTCACTATCCATCTATTTTGGACTTGGACATCTTCCCAAATTCATAGCATTTTCTTAAAATCAGAATGATATGTTCAAATATATTGAAAGGCAATGCATTTAAATTTTCACCTTTAGTTATGAGCTGTACCTATGAAAAGTTTTCATGTGTGCTTATATATCCAGTTGTTTTGAATTATTCAGAATATAATTTCATAGTAGAAATACTCTGAATGACATTTGTAGTTTCTTTCATTCCAGAAAATATTTTGGAGAAATATGAGTTGATCTATTTTATAAGATAAAGCCAATCTCATCTAAGAATATACAAATATATGAATTAAATGATCATGAAAGAATTAAAAGCAATCCAGTGGCAAAGTGGTAAGCCTCAAACTGTGCAAAAAGAACACTCATGCAGTTACAATACAAAGTGAACATTTTTATGAGAACAGGATTGGAAAAAGATCTGGAGATTCTGGGATGGGAGGAAAATTAAGTTAAAATTTTGCCTATATGAAGTACATGTTATTTTTAATCTTTTCCTATTCTTTATATTCTCTATCAGACTTCTAGTCAATAAGAAAAAAAAAATTAAGCAGGACTGGCTATTTCTAGAAATACAGATATGCAATATGTACAACTGGCATTAGTACAGTTTTTCAAACAATATTGGGTCCAGGTTCAAAGTCAAAAGCAAAATTATAAATAATTTAAACCCAAAGGCTGGTTTCACTCTATTTGTCAGTTCAATTAGAAAATGATGAATACAAAAATAGAAAAGACAGACTTACACTGGGGGAGATGTAGCATTCTTTTTAGCAGGGAACGCAAGTTCTCATCTGTGTTCTTTAAGCAACTGAGCTAACATAATTACCCCAAGAGGAACAGACAGCCACCTAAAGGACAGGGTTCATCTTGCTAACCAAATTCAAGAAGCTACAACCAAACCTTATTTTACTAATTATGTGTTGTTAGGTATTTCTGAATTCAATTTCTTTCTTTTTATTTACTTTTTTCCTTTCCTGTAGCATTCCTGGATAGCTAGTTATGAGAAACAATCACTTTCCTTATTAGGCCAAGTATTTTCTGGGAAGAAACATTTGGCAAGTGTGGTGAACTCTAAACTGCTATTGTAAATTCTGTATCACATTAATTTATTCCTAAACCGCAAAGTTTTTCAATTCAATTTTAATTTCAAAAACTAATAGCAAGACAACCAAAGAACCTGTCTAAATTTCCTCATGTTAATGTTAATTCTGAGTCAAAGCAAAGAAGAATGTCACATGATTGTTCCCAAAGAGTTTCTCAGGCTTTGCTTTAGTAATTAATAAGCTGACACTGCATACTAAACACTTATCAACAGAATCAATGGAGCTGGTTCCTTCTTGAGAAAATAGACAAACCAATTCAAAGAGTTTGCTTTAGGAAGAGAATGTAATAGACCACAAATATAGTGGGTCTTTGGGAAGATTTCATTCCCTGCAGCTTCAACTTGGTAACATTTAACAATTTCACTGTTTTAACATTTTGAAATGCCAAAAAGAACACACTGATCCTGCAGCTACGCTTATTAGAGAAGAGCAATCTCACAGGCAAGAAGGAAAGGAACACAGTCCACTGGGAAAAGGGTAACAGAAAAAGACAGAAAACAGTGGATTACAAACAAAGCCAAGTACTACTTCAACGTGAGATCTGCTTTTCACCAGCATTTAAAACTTTATATACTCAGCTAACCCTCACCCATGACTCAGTTAAGGTTCTAATCACATCACTCATGTATACACATAAATATTGATGCTATTAAAATTCAGAGGTATGAATGTCTAATTTGTCTTCCTAACAATGAGTATGCAAGCATAGTAATTTTATTTTTGAAAGGTCAGAAGTGAGCATTTCCACCCGTGATATTATTTCACCCTCATGTGAGCTTGGGAACACAATGAGATCTCTTCCTATTAGACTTGAAACAAGACTCAGCCAAGAGAGCTCCTCTCCTGAAGTGGGAGACATCTTTGAAACAAAGAGTCTGTTTACAGGAAGTTCTCCTGATAACCTCCAATTCATTAGTTTTTAAACACCAAGCCCAACATGAGGCTTGTTGTTGAACTACAGTAACTACTATGATGCCTGTGTATAATTGCCTTCAGTATGCACTGGTTAACATCTTGGAGATAGATGTGTTCTGTTCATGTGTGGTCATAATCAGAAAATTGTCTGTCTCATTTGAGAAACTATACATGGCCTTTTATTTTTATAAAATTGCTCTTAACTGAGTTAGAGCATGCAGGAGGGGAAAGGAAGATGGGGTGAAGGGAGGGAGGACAGAGAAAAATCAATCAGTGTATCTTTCCTTGCAAACTGACAGGAGAGTGGGATTAGAAAAGCAACACTTTAAATCAGATAAAGTCCTATGGGAATCTTAAAGGTTGGTTGCTTTGAGCTCTTCGATATTCTGCAAAATAGATTGATGTTAGTGGTGACCCCAGAGATACTCAACCTCCTCTGAGTTTCTTCTGCTAAGAAACTGCATTTCCACCATTGTTCAAATGATATTAACGTGTAAATAAAAATGAGAAGTTATGTGACCTTAAGAGGTATCTTTTGAAACCTTTAAATCCAGTAAATCTGCTCTAATCTCTTATTGGATTAAATGCCCAAAAAGGCTTAATGTACCAAGAAACAAACAAAGCCATGATTAAGTCTTATTTGGAAGAAAATAGAGAGAGAGAGAGAGAGAGAGAGAGAGAATATGATTAACCAACTGCTAAATATTTTCCTCATCCGTTCAATTTAAAGCCTTTAATAGATAAATGAGCTGTTAAAATCAGAAACATGCACGTTGCTTTTAAACTTTCAAATGACCAAACGGCAGCTTTTGAGGTCTATCACAGCAAACATTTGCATACCAAGGGTGATCCATCTATGATTTGTGAGCCTTACTAAGAGATGTCGTTTTCAAACCTAACGTCAACTTTATTCACCTAATGGCTAGCTTCGAGTCAAAAGATTCCACCAGCATTCGAAAGTAGGGATGCACATTTGTTTTCTCTCTTAGAGAAATGGCTTCTGTAGCTATCTTTCTCTATATCAAGCTTATTATTTGACATACATTTCTTTACATGCCATTAATGTTTATCTTAAACGGTTTCTAGGTTGATGTGGAAACACATGTACTTCTCCAGGAAGCCTTACTGATACGGTTTGCAGACATTAAGCATCAACTCAAGCGCCTGTTTTTCAAACATGCACAATTACACATTTTCTACAAACAGACATCAGTGCATACAGAGAGCCAGGTGCACACACATTCAATAAATAGTAAATGGTAGAAACCTCCAGAAGTAGCACAGACAACAGTTAGCAGGCTGGGGCGACACAGCTAAGTAAACATCGACGCACGATTCGCTTAACCTGAATAAGAACTCCACGAAGGACACTTGGGGACCACATTGGTCAGTGCCCGAGGGGGCGGGAGGCAAAGAAAGTATTTCCAAATGCAACTCCGCCAGGTCTTACCCTTCGCATCCCCCGGTCCTGGGGCAGAAGCTCCCTTGTCACCTCTGGCCCAGCTCGAGGGCTAGTTCTCCGCTAGAAGGAAAGGTCCCCCCGACTCTGGGAGAGCTCTGCAGGGAGCCGAAGCGCCCCGCCCGGGCCAGGGGAAAGCACTGGCGCCGCGGGAGGCAAGAAGAGGCGGAGGCAGCGGAGAAGTAGCTAAGGAAGGGGAGGAAAAGGGAGTAGCAGAGGGGACGAGAAGGGCGGCGCCGGCGCTGGGACGCGGGCTGGCGGGGTGCGGTGGAGCAGGTGTGCCCCCTGCGTCGGTCAGTAAGTCAGTCGGTTCGCGCGCTGGCGACCCCGCCCGCAACGCCCACCCGCGACAGCGAAGGGACTGTGCCCCTTGCGCCCTGGCCTCCGGTGAGCCTCGCCCCTTCCCGGGGCTCTTCACCGGGTCCTCCAGCTCGCCCCGCCTGGCCAGCCAGGGGGCGCCGGTCTCTGCCAGCGCGGGCGCCTGTCGCCTCGCCCCGTCGCTCGCTCTCGCGGTCCCCGTCTCTCTCTCTCTCTCTCTCTCTCTGCTCGCACTCTGTCTCTGGCTCCCTCTCGCTCCGGTCCCATTTATGAAGCGCGGTCCCATCACGTGTTAATGAGCCTTTGTCCTGCCCTGGCAGCAGCAGCGGCGGCACAGACTCCTCCGAGGGACCTGTGCGGGGAGGGACCGCGCGCGGCGCCCGCTCCAAACTTTGCTGCTGCGGGGCGGCCAGAAGGGCCGAGCCTCTGCACCCCGCGCCCTCGACTTCGCCTCCTCCTCGTCTGCGTCCTCCGCCAGCGCAGCGCTCCCGGGGGACCTGCGGCCATGACCCACTCTGCTCCCGGATACCCGCACACTCGGCAGGGCCAGAAGGGGGCTCGGGTCTGCGCCACCCCCGACCCCAGAGCCATTAATCACGCGCGCCCGAGCTGCGCGCAGCGCCAACACCTTGCGCGGAGGTCACGTCTGGGGCAGCGGGCATTGCCGGAAGGGAAAGGGAGCTAAGGGGAAAGGCTGGGGCTCGCCGGGCCTGGGGTGCGGCCTCGCGCCCCCGGGGTTTACTCCAGGACTCCCCAGCTAGGGCCACAGAGGACCAGGCCCAGAGGCGGACGAAGCCCGGACCGCTCCACGCAGCCCCGGAGCTGCTCGCTACCTGGCTGCGGCCGCGCGGCCACCTGTCCTCCGCCTTCGGGGCTCCGCCCGACTCCGGGCTGGGCTCTTCGTCCAGTCCCGCCGCCCCCGCCCGCGCGACCACTGGGGACGCCCCACCCTCCAGGCTCCGGCTGCAAACAGTTGGGTTCCGTGGGCGGCTGGCTGCGCGCCTCCTGCCCGCGCGCCCCCTCCCCAGCTCCCCGGGGCCCTGCGCCTCGCACGTTCGCGCCAGAGGAGGACGCCTCCCGGCAGAGCCCGGCGGAGGACGACCCGGGATGCGCGGGGGCCCGGCAGCCCGGCAGGAATTAGGGGACATGCTCGTTAATTGGTTCCACTATCAGCCGCCGTCTGCCTCCCGTGCGCACGGATCAAACCTTAATTGGTCTTTACATTTATCATGGTGAATTGTGATCTTAGAAACAAACCACACCGTCTTTGTAGGGGGGAAGATTCTTCACCGCCCCCTCTCCAGGGCGGGGACCTGATCGTGGCTGCCGGGGTCGAGCTTATTGGAACGTCCTTATTTCTTGAATTAAGTCGAGAGAGGACTGCGTGGTTTCCACTGATGAAGCTTTGCCACATCGTCCCTAGGGCCCCCACCATGGGTGTTTGCTCTCTTCCTGCCTCTTCCAGTTTGTGATCGCCTAGGCTTTGGACTTAGACACCTGGCTGGGTTCCCACAAAGTCAAACCCAGACCCCGTCCTGAACAGCCCCTATTTTAGCGACTTTTGCTGCTCTCACAGCTCAAGAGCAATGGTCATATGTCTGGGCCCATTTGGACGGCATGTCAAAGATCAGAGAGAGTGGGCCTGCCCAGAGGGGAAAGGACCAGAGCTGTAGAAGGGAAGTAGAAGGGAAGGCTTTGGAAAGGAAAGCCAACACGTAGAAGGCCTTCCTGGAATGCTAGTGTAATCTTTAAGAAATCCCCTGGCAGGCTTTAGGTTAGGGAATATGTTTCCCATTTTCCCTTTATAAAGTGGCTATTCAAAATAGCTGAGCCCAAGAAGTTCTCCCAGGAAGGTGGGTGAAATAGGTTATAAATAAAGATCTGTCAGTAGGTAGAGAAATGAGTGCAATGGGCTGATGGGTGGATTTGTGTTGGGCCTTTAAATCTGCCCCCAAGGGACAGACTTAATCTAACCCTCCTATAGCACAGCTTTCAGAAGAGCTATAGGGAGAAGGAAAAGGGCTTTCTTGTAGTCGAATGCATTTTTATTTCAGGGATCATGATTGTGAGATTTTCCTGTCATCCTCATTCCTGGTAGAAAGAAACATTTGCGAAATTCTGACTTCCCAACTGCAGAATCCCTCCGTGGGCTCAAAGGATCTCAAAGAAAAGATCTAGACCACCCTCCTCTCTCCTGATAGAGACATCTGACAGCCACAGGACCAGATGGGGGAGCTGGACTCCCCGGTGCTCTCTGGCAATGCCCGAGGTGTTATCACTCCTCTGTAGCTGGGCTGTGTATGTTCTGGGGTGGCACAGCTGTGTCATGCCACCCAGGTGCACGAGGCTGGCCCTTCGGTTGAGCTCCTTATGCAGGCATTCTCCTACATGTTCATCTCTTCTCTCTTTTTTATACTTAGAAAAACTTTTTTATTTTTTGTTTATTTATTTATTTATTTATTATTTATTTATGTATTTATGTATTTAGTACAGGTCACCTCTTCTCTTGCCGGTAAATGTCAGTGTGCACCTGGGAAGCAGTTACAACCTATGCAAGGTACTTCTTGGAAATCTGGCATCCCAACTCAGCCAATGCCATATCGTTTTATTCTTTGTTATAAAGGGAAGCATTTTCATTATTGTTCCTAATAAGGACCCTGATAGTTTAGGAGTGTCTCTAAATCATCCTAAGTCTCTTTTGGTTAATGGTAGATTTTCTCCCTGTGTCTGTCTGTCTCTGTCTCTCTGTCTTTGTCTCTCTCTGTCTCTCTCTCTCTCTGCCTCTCTCTGTCTGTCTCTGTCTGTCTATCTCTCTCTCTCTGGATGGCTGTCTGTCTCTGTCTCTCTGTCTGTCTGTGTTTGTCTATCTCTCTCTCTCTCTCTGGCTGTCTGTCTCTGTCTGTCTGTCTCTGTCTCTCTGTCTATCTCTGCCTCTCTGACTGTCTCTGTCTCTATACCTCTGTCTCTATCTCTCTCTGTCTCCCCCCCCACCCCTATGAAGTTCCAAGCAGACACTTGGATCTGAATGGTTGGATGTCTGTTTGTTGATTGACTGGCTGAAAGGACCTGTGGACTGAGTCGGTCGTTAAGAATCTAATCAAAGAGAGACTCCAGCAGCTACAACTATTTAGCTTGTTGTTCTGTTATTGTTCTGGGTTGGGGGAGAGCGGGAGCCTGACAGCTGGTGAATTGTACTGACTTTCCATTTAGAGCTCAAGGATAATGCCCAGTAATGGAGTCAAAATTCGACTTGTGACCTGGCATTTTTATCACCACCAGTGAAAGTTTTGTTCAAACTGAGAGCTATACTGTTTGGAAAACTATATTCTTATCAGCATGAATGTGCACCTTTCAAATTTGATGTGTCCCAGACTTATCAGGGTGTTACCCCGATAGTCGAAGAGCTGCTACATTTTCTCCCTTGAAGTCCAGGGAGCTGGAAGAGGAGCACGCAGCACACAGTGTGAAGACAAGATGCTCTTGGGTGCCTTGGACTTCATGCCAAGGCTTTGCAAGGATCGCCTCAATATGGGAGAAAACAATTTACTCTTCACCTGTGGCTGGCCATCTACTGCATTCTGGAGAGAGTCAGCAAGAGTGACAAATGCAATCTGTCAGCGTGCCTATTAGGAATAGGATGTTGAGGATACGTATGAATTTAACACAAAAGCTTCAGTGATCTTTTATCGCCGTAAACTTGGGTTGCGCTAGAATCTATGACCTTCTGGGTAAAGACCTCAGCAGCCCCTTAACAGGCTTCACTCGTCCCTGCAGTGCTAGGCTCTCTGGTTTTTTAGATCTTTATCCTTTTAAAATTAGAACAGGGCTATGATGAGCCAATTTACTGCTGTTCTGTGCAATTTAGGTTATTCACTCAGTGAAATGTAGAGGATGAGAGCACACACAGTTAAGCCTCGCAACTTCAAAGGCGATCTCAATTCACTACTGCCAATGTGTTTAGAGTTGCACTGGACATAGAATGTCAGGGGTGCGCATCTGCCTTCCTGAGATCGCCAGCCATCGAAACGGAGCTGTGCTTCAAGGCTTTTTGTTTTACTTGTCCCTGTTTGTCATGCCTCTGTCCCACTCCCCAAAGGATATTCGGCTGGGGCTGGTGAGTAATGACTTACTGGTTTAGAAACTGGCAAAGCAAAAGCTCTTTTAGAGTTCCGAGGCTTTGGCCCAAGTTTGGCCCTCATGTTGGGCTTGGCATTTACAATGTGCTGCTCACCTCATGGAGCTGGAATGAATGCTGATTGAAGACATTTTTAGTATGATGTTATGACTACAAGATTTTGTTCTAATTTCGAGCACTGCTTTTAGAGTTTTGACAGCTGTTATTGGCTCTCATTTGAAACATTCAGGCATTTTGGGTTTTAGTAGCTCTGCCTTCCTGGGGGAAGGGGAATTGCTTCATCAGTTCCCATAAAGGCTAAGTGTCAGTTTGCTTGCAGACAGGCAGGGGCTGTCAGCTGAAGCATGAGTGAGATCTGCGGTGCCTGCCCCTGGGATGTTCCGCCAGTGAAGCAAGCATCTGAAAGCACACCCTGTACGTCTCTAGCATCAAGACCCACAAGTTGGTCATGAAAAAGGAGATTCTTTTTCACTCCCCTGCCTGAAATTAAACTCATGAAACCAATTCCAAGTGGAGAAACTGGTTGCCCAGGTAGGGAATGAAGGCATGAGTGAGGGCTTCTTAGACCTCGGAGGGCACTGTGTTACATGAGGCACAAAGAAAATCACTGCCACTTTGCAGAGATCTCTCCATATTTCTAAACACATGCTCATTAGGGCTTTTTTCCCCCCATTCACCTTCTCACCTTCTTTCATTAAGCCCCAGTCTTTAACATCCCAGCTGAGCAGCAGCAGGCAAGGCTGAGAAATGATAGTAAGGCGTTCTTCCTTTGTCCATATGGTTTGTTTTGTTTTTCATCACCAAGCAGAGGGTCGGTAACAAGGAGATGGATCATCTTTTCATTTTAAACCCTATCAAAAGTATGTTCTAGCAGATAATAAGTAAGCACGTAGTACAAACAAGGGGAATGGCATAGATTAATAAAGCTTTTATTCTCCCTGATTAAACTCTTAGAGGCTAGTCATCAGAATTTTAATTAAAAAGACTAAGACATAATATGTCTAAATATTTCATTTCATAAAAAAACAGGGCAAGCAGCAGTATTATAATGTCAAAATGTGACAAATAAGATAAAAATAGTACTAAAAGATATTTATTTCATAGCCACTTGGTTTTTCTTCTGAGTAAATATTCTTCCTGGTGTTCTACATGATTTGCTTCAACTTCTGGTAGAAACTTTAAAAAGTATATTTAAAAGTAAATGACCATCTTGAACAATGAGGAGCTAAAGAATTCATAGCCATGATACCCACCTCGCTTGCCTGGAACCTAAAACTTACGTTCTCAGGAAATGATAGTTGTTTTTAGTCCTCTCAGGATGTACGCTACTCTGCAACTGTATTGGTATTAACTGTAGAGAAAGGAACAAGCATCGCTGAGGCTCTTTAATTTTTTAACCAGAAAGTGGGCAGCGGATTCATAAATGAGGTCCTCACATTCTGAAGGTTTCTTGGGGCTCAGCGGGGACTTCTTTGCTGTCCTTCCCATCCTGAACAGTTGCTGTAGATTACCTGTTCTTTGCACAGTGATCTCGATACACTGACACCTTGAGAAGCCCCCGCAGTTCACTAGATTTTCCTTGAAATGCAGCTGCCAGTAAAAATGAGAATTGGCCAAAGCCAGTGGGGCACATGATTGGTCTGTGGGCTCACTGCTTTGTCTACTGGGCCTATTGTTAAAGAAGCAGGTCTCTTTATCCCAGACTTTATTGCAGAGTTGAAAGTATCAGATGGTTTTCTAATTTTTAGATTAAAGAATTATTGATTTAGGTGAGACTATAAAGCAGATCATGTAGGGACAGGGTTTTTACTTTCCGGCTCTGCCTGGCACTGGTGACTCAGACTCCCATCATTTCTAGATTACTTTTTTTCTCTTCTGTGAAATGGAAGTGACATTAACTTGCCTTATGAAGTCAAACAAAGGTGGAAGTGCAATGGAGAGAGCTTCAGGAAAAATGCAAATGTTTTATTGCCATTAATAATTTATTTGACTTAATGGTCCACTGATTTGTCAGTCATATCAGATTACATAGACTATTATAATTATTGCCCTTATTTTAAAGAAGAACAGTAAATAAATTGTCAATCTTCGATGGTATTGATTTTGTATCAGAGGCCCAGAGAAGAGAAGGTGGTGGGCTAATAACCAAATTGAAGAACATTAAACAAGAAGACCTGTGGCATGTAATGGATGATTAAATACACAGAAAGGAATTCCAGTTCATGCTCAGTGTGATAACACGTCTTTTCAAGCTGGAAAATTGGCTGCTTGATATGGTCTCGATGTTAGTTTCCATTCAGAATTCATGCTACACCCTGATTCCCAATGGGACAGTATTAAGAGGTGAAGAGTTTTGGGAAATGGCTAAGGCATGTGAACTCTGCCCTCATGAACATGACGTATACCCAGATAAAAGCATTGCCATGCCTCTTCCTTGATATGAGGAAAAAGAATTCCCTTTCCCATAGTTGCTTACATTTTGGACTTTCCTGCCTCCAGAACTGTGAGAAATAAATTCCTATCATTTATAAATTACCCAGTTTAAGGGACTTTGTTGTAGCCAGCTAACTGGATCAAGACAAAGATCCATCTCTGGTTTTTCTACTGTACACCACAAACTGTTGCCCACTGTGGATTAGGCTTTCAACTCCAGGACCATAGTTTCCTTATACATAAAAATATAAAAACATTATTTATTGTCCTTGAAAACTATTTTTCTCAAAGCTGACTGCTGAATGCTAAGGCTGTGCAAGTTTTATTTTCCCTATAGTAGCCACTGAGTACGGGTAATTTGATCTCTATGTTGCGTATGATTCCCAGACCCTGAAAAACTAACTTTAAATGTAGAAATCCCATGTGAAAAAGTTAATGTAGAAGATATTAGTAATTTCTCACAAATAATCACATACAACTCAACATAACACTGTAGAAAAACCGATGTGAAAATTTTGTAGTAGGAAAGTTATTGAAGGACATATAGGGAGAAAATGAACTGCTGGTAAAAGTCATTTCAAAAGATTTTCACTTCTGTGTGTTCTATCAGGATCTGTTAGGAGGAATCCTAATGTAAAGACAGCAGTGCCTCTAGTACTCTGAAATCTCTCTCTCCTGTCACCTTTCTTTTCTCTTCTTCCAGTATTTTTCCGCTTCTAATGGCTGGCAACGGTGGTGGTGGCTGTTAATAAGAAGCCTATGGTGACATGGTAAGATGGACATACAGGAAAGGAAAAATAGCCAAAAGTAAACATAAGGAAAATAGGACTGCCGGAAGATTTTCCTAGATTCTGCATCTCTTTTAGGGTCTCTTAAATGTTAAATTTGAGAAACCTGAGATGGCATGTGAAACTTGTGACCTGATACTTGGCCCAGTAGGAAAAAATAACGGTGCTCGGCTTTCACAGGGCAGCCCCCAGGGTCCGGCAGTGGAGATTTCCTCGCGTGTTCTGCCACCACAGGCCCTTGGCTAATTCATTTTTGCACTGAAAGATCTCAGACAAATGGATAGGTACAGTACTATCCCTGAAAGTTAGAGTACTGTACACTGAGACAAAGAATGAATATTTAAGTTTTATTTGATTTTGAAGTGATCCAAAGCTAGTCTAATGTCTAGATGACAGTGTTTGGTGACTTGAGATGTGGAGGGACTATGTGCTTGGCTCGTTATATTCCTAAGTCAAGTCAGGTGTCAGAATTCAAGTGGCTCGTTTCCTTTTCAGTCCTTTACCGTAATTTTTATATCAATAAACTACTAGTTTACTCGTTTGCGATACTAGTTTTAATAAATAGTGAAACTTGTTCCTTATAAAGAACAACAATCTGAGCTGGGTGTGGTGGTCTACACCTAGAATCCCAGTACTGGTGAAATTGAAGCAGGAAGACTACTCAGTGAGTTAAACGCCAGCCTGAACTATATAGTGAAACCCTGTCTCAAAAAAAGATAATAGAACATTTAAGCCAAAGATGACCCCACCACACCCACTCATCTTACAGTTCTTTATGTGATTGGTAGATACACGATTTGTTCAGTGAATTCTTAGAAGTGCAATTTTTTGGGGTCAAAATGTTCTGCATTACAAATATTGAAAGAAAATGCCAATTGTAACCCAAATCCTTCATATGGGTTGGATCACCTTATTTAAGCATACAATACAATGCCCAATCTGACAGCATCTCTGGGACAGCACTGGGTTAGCTCAAGAATCGTAGGCACAGGCACAGTACCACTCCTTGGAGGCTTTGCACATGTGTATGAGAAGTACTCTGACGTCACTATGATTGGGAGGGTAATGTGAAGGACAAGGACATTAGACATGATGCCATGCTCTAGGACAGTTCCACACAAGCAAAATAAGCCTTGTGTCTCACAATATACAAAGGGTTTGGTGGCCATTTGTGTTCCTGGAGGTCTTGCTTATTATTTTGGGTTCAGAGTGTACTCACATTTAAAATATAGACCCAACGTTTGGGTTGGGTTTTGTTTTTGTTCATAGCTTTAATATATATTCCATTTTCCAGGAATACAGATGTCAGGGAAATTGAGATATAGATATATTTTGGAAAATGGGGATACATCACTGCAGTATGTAAGCCTTCAACCCAGATATCTTTTTCAGCCTATATTTATAACTAGTAGATTCACTGATTCTATGTATAATTTAGTTATGCTACTGTGATACTTAAGCTTATAAATAATATTATAAGCAGTATATAAATTTTTCCCTCTAGTTCATTTTATATTTTACTTAGAGTATTATTTTGACTTTGAAAAAAAAAAAACTGTTTGGGACCTTATCTAACAATTTTATTTCACCTGGGTTTATACTACAAAATATCTATTATCTAAAGTGAAGTTATGTGTAGCAGGATTGAAGTTTACTATTTCAGAGAATATTCATGTTTCCCTAGCTCATATGGCCCCTACTCTTGGGGTTCTCCCTCATACTCCAAAACCTACCAAAGACTCTCAAGTTTTCAGGACAAAAGTAACTACTGTCTTAAATTACATAACTAAAGTGTTGTTTCATTGTATTTGAAATTATTTTTCGCTTTTGCTCTTAAAATTAGTGTTCTAACTTTGATTTTGCATAACATGAAAATTCTTTTTCTAAAATATTGACTACCGATATTACTACAAGACTCTGAAATTTAAAAAATAGGAAATTTAGGATTGGAGTCATCCTAAAACATCAGCTCCATGCCCTAGAATCTGAGTTGCATGAATTCAGGGGTCTGGGTTCTCTGTTCATCATTCTAGTCCCTGCTACAGCAATACTTAATTACCTCTCAAAAACATTAATTGAATTTATGAATTGAGACATTCTATGAAGAAGCCCTCCTCCACTTCTCCCTCCTTTCTTTCCTCTTCTCTTCTCTTCTCTCACTTTCATTCCTCCTCTCCCTTCACTTTCTAGCTGACAAAGAATGCATGCAGCTGTTTTATAAGCCAGTGACTTTTTGGTCTAATTTTCTTTAACCCAATCTGCTACTCCACTCAAATGATCATGAAGATCTGGTATTGTGCTGGGTCACTGTTGGGTAGAAGCACTGCACAATGTTGATTATGATCTAGAATATATAATGATCATGATCTAGAAATAGTGAAAATTCCTCTTCGGGCAGTTTATTCTTGGCACTGGTTTTGGTTTTGCTTTTCAATCTTTCCTTTTGCAAAATGGAACATGCTAGTCTTGCAGGAGTATGAAAGCCAAGCGCTGCGCCGGCCTGATGACAAGGACTGCGATGTCGCTTCTGTCTGACCACGTTGGTAAGATTGTATGGCAGAGCTTTAGGGTGACGGTTCATCAAGCTGTGTGCCTTGTGCTCAAGGTGGTGCCCTAGCAAGTGTCAGCATGAGTGACTTTTGCTATGACTAGTGCTAGGTCTGAAGGAGAATGCGAGTGCAATAGACTCACGACTTGGAGCACTTCATTGACTCCCTGTGCTTAACCATAAACGCGTGTTAGAAAGACTGGTTTCCTGTCAATTAGGTGGGAAACAGAATGTCACTGTGCAACAAAATAATACGTGTAAGAATACTAAGATGCATCAACCCCATGCTTGCCTAAGAAAACACCTGCCAGGTCCTTGGCCTGAGCCTGGAGGACCCTGGAACTGTGCACTATGCCTCTAATTCCTGTGTTCTCCACAGGACGAGTTGAACTGCCTACTCAACTTGTCTCAACGAACAGGAAGCCAACAGTCAGGAAGAGAGTTTTGCTTCAGGACTGGAGTTTTACCCTTCCACAGAAGCCTGGTGACAGCCTTCATAGTTAGGCATAGAGATAGTAAGGGCTCAGCATTATCTTCTGGGATGCCCTGAGAGGCTTCAACCCAGAGAAGGAAGGTCCCAGGGCCTGATCTGTGATGTAGGAGACCAGGTTCAGAGAAGAAGTCATCAAAGGGACAGTCCTGAAGGAGACACTTAGTCTGGTGGCATATTTAAGTCCTGGCACTGCTGCCACAACCAGCAGCAATCAGTGCTCTGGGTTTTAGGCCAATATGAGGAAGGCCTAATTGTCATCAGTAAAATCAGAGTGCTCTTCGTTCTGGTGCAGGACTTTTCATGAGTGGTCCCTGAGGTTTGTGAATATGCAGTTGACATTTGAAGCCAATGTCGTTGTTCAATTCACTGCAATAAACAAGGTAACATAGTGGCGACTGGCAACTGTTTTTCTGTCTAAGCCAATACCTGAGTTTCCTGGGAGGGAGTCATAAACAATACTGTAGCTCACTCCTAAAGACCCACACACAAAATAAAGTAAGATAAAATAAAATAAAAGCATAAAAGACAATGCACCAATGGAACTCCCAAACCTCCCATCTCCCCCAAAATTGGTACAAGGGAAGTTGAGGGGAAGGAAATCATAAAGGACATAGCAGATGGGCCTGCAGTGTACCCGTGAAAGTAAAGCAGTTCCATAAAGTGCTTGGCAAATGTAAAGAAGACATAAGCAGATAATGACCATAATGAAATGAATGGTCAATGAGTCTAGAGAATACATTAATAAACAGGAGGTTCAGCTAAACAAAGGGACGCAAAACATGAAAACCCAGCATAGAAGAGAGTGGGTGTTCCTAAGACAGTTTTAAACAGAAATTGAGGGGATTAAAAACATAATTAAAAATATGAGCGGCAGAAGGGTCCAAAATGTTAGACTTAGAAGACAAGGCTGTGATCAATGATTAATTAATGAGAGATACCTTAAAAGCAATTAGCACACACAAAATATGTACACAATAGCTCCCAGAGGACTCAAAGAAGACTGCCATAAGAGTTATTATAATTAGCAAAAACATCAGAAAACAACCACAAAGGGCATGAAAAAAAAAAAAAAACTATATACAGAATAGCAGAAAACATTTCAGATGTGGAAAAAAAATTTAATATACCAACAAGTGAAGTATTTAGAATCCTGAGTAACCATGATCATTAAAAAAAAAAAAAAAAAAAATCTGTCCTAACTTTTTCACTGCTGACACAAAATACCCAATACGCAAAGCTAAAGGGTGAGAGGTTTATTTTGTCTAATAGTTTTTAGAGGCTTTGTCCTATAGCCAGCTGGCTCCAAGGCAGGGAGATGTGGGAGAGGGGCAT
Organism: Myocastor coypus; assembly: GCA_004027025.1. Lineage (NCBI taxonomy): Eukaryota > Metazoa > Chordata > Mammalia > Rodentia > Myocastoridae > Myocastor > Myocastor coypus. The sequence goes on along the minus strand of PVJA010001110.1, from coordinate 65,156 downwards.
CAGAACAGAGAAACAGTCCTTGTCATGGCAGAGCAGACAGAAGGCAGAAAGTGCAAGCGAGGACAGCAGCAGAAACAGCAGCAAACGCCAATGCAGAAGCCTTTCCATTGTTCCCTTCCAGGCTTGATGCCTTTGGGGGCTGCCACCCAGCCCAGGGTGAGCCTTCCCATTATCCATGTGCAGACTATGCTTAATCCCAATATTGCACAGTGTAATGTAGCATCACACAACTGAGAATTACCCACCTTTAAAAATTCTCAACTGTCAAAGTACAGGGTTTTAGGGAGACATCTAGATATAAGCCATAACACAGTCCAGGCCACATAATTAAAACACCAGAAATATAAGAACAGAATCTGAAAGGCTTCTAGAGAAAAATAATGAAGCAATTCTAAAGAAAGACAACAGAATTACTAGATTTCTTACCACAAAACTCTAAAGGCAAGGGGAGCATGGAATGAAGTGTTTCAATCTCTTAAAATAATTTCTGAAATTATCTTTCAAAGGTGATGGAAAAATAAGATACTTCCATGATAAAGAAAACCTAAAGAAGTTCATGACCACCAAACTCAACACTCTAAAAAAAATTCTCAAGGATATCCTAGAAAGAGAAAGAATCTAACAATGCCAAATAGTAATATACAATGCGTTTATCAAGCAGAGACAGAAATTAAATATAAGGGGAAAGAAAACAAATCAAAAACAGAAAATTAACACAATAACAGGAATAAGTCAACATCGATCAATCATAATTATCTTACAAGTGGACTCAAGTCCTTAACAAAAAGATACAGATTACCACAACAGATCAAGAAACAAGACCCAACAGTATATTGCATACAAGAAACACATTTAATTCACAAAAAGTTCATAAACTAAAATCAACAGATGGAAAAATAATATTCCAGATAATAAGAATGTAAAAACGAGCAGAAATTGGACTTCAAGCCAAAACTGATCAAAAGAGACAAAGAAAGAGATTGCTATTGGTTAAGAGCACTATCAAACAGGATGAGATAACAATTGCAAACATATGTACACAAATGTACAGAGCATCTAACTTTATTTAAAAAACTTTAAAGGGCCTAAAAGATCAGGTAAACACCAATATATTTATAGTGGGGGATCTCAATAGCTCACTACCACAAATAGACAGATCAACTAATCAAAAAATCAACAAATAAATATCAGAATTGATCCAAACTTTCAAACAAATGGATTTGATATAAAAATAGTGTTTCACCCAACAAACACAGAATATAGATTTTTTTTTAGACCACACATGATACTTCCTCGAAGGTAAGACACATACTAGTTAACAAATCATACCTAAGTGAATGTAAATGAAATGGAATTTTACAATGCGTATTATCAGATCACAGTGCAATGACATTAGGAATCAATAGCAAAAGAAACCACGGAAATTATGTAAATATATGATAGCTAACACACTGTCTCAGTTACACTTCTCCCAATGCTGAAACAAAATATTCAGCCCCAAAACTAATGAAGGAAAGGTTTATATAGCGCACAGCCAATGGAGGTTTCAGTCCATACTCAGCTAACTCCAAGGCAGACTGGCACATGGCAGAGGGCAGCAGTTCATGGCAGCAGCCATGAACAAAATAGAGTAGCAGGAACAATTGAATGCTGAGAGGGTGTCTGTCTCTCTTACATTACATTCAGGCTATCCACCCCAGGCTGGGAGAAGTAGTCAGACCCAGAATCACAGCTGTACTAAGACCCATAATCCCAGTGGATCATGAATTAGGCTAAAACTCTAAGAGTCCCTGCCCCAATACTGCATCACCTTTGGGGGGGCAACAAGACACATGCCATAACACCCACTCTTGAACAACCAATGGGTCACAGAGAAAATTTTGTAAAGCCAGTACAACATACCAGAATTCATAGAATACAATGAAAGTAGTCCTATGAGAATAGTTTATAGCTTTGAATGTCCATATTTAAAAAATAGAATAAGTCAAAGAAAATAATCTAACGATGTATCTAAATGTTAGAAAATAAGTACAGAAAAAGAAAGTAAAGTAATCCAAACTCAGAGTGTGTACAAGGAGGATAATTATAAAGGTTAGAGCAGAAATTAATGAAATGGAGAAAAAAATACACAAAGTTTCAATGAATCGAAGACCAGGTTCTTTGAAAAAGTAAATAAAATAGACAAACCCTTAGCCAATCACACAAAAAAGACACAAATTAATTAGAAATGAAGGGGTCAACGAGATAGCTCAGCAGCCTAAGCACCTGCCAAGGCAATTGCGAAGACCCAGGTTTGATCCCCATTACTGCATGCTGTGCTAGCCTCCCCTCAGGTGTACTGAGAGGTCCACCAAGGCCAAGTGTGGGGGTGCACAACTGCAATCTCATAGCTGGAGGAACTCAAACAGGAGGCCCACTATGAGTCTGAGCTGTGTAGTGACACCCTGTACCAAATACATAATTTTTTAAAAAGAAACTAAAAAGCAAAATCACAGTGAACACTGCCAATATCCAAAAAGTTTAACAACTACTTCACAAACATATATATCAATACATTAGAAAGCTCAGAAGAAATGGACAGATTCCTAGATACATATGAATCACCAAAACTAAACTAAGAAGACTTAAAAATCTTGAATAGTCCAACTAAGGACAAGAAACTGAATCACAAGTAAGAAAAAAAAGTGCTACCATGAAAAGCCCAGGACCTCTTGGATTCATAACTGAATTTTCAAGAACTTAAGAGAAGATCTAAAAACAATACTCCTCAAAATCTAATGGAATTGACAGGGAACAACTTCTTCTTGGAAGTTAACAATATCTTGATCCAAAACCAAACAAAAGTCAACCAAAAGGAGAACCATATACCAATTATTTTATTGTACTTTTTAAATACTTATTTTATTTCAAAGAGTAAAAATAGGAGCAAAACCAAATAGAAAAAGAGAAAGAAACACAGTAACATACAGCAATGCATATGCTATAGATTTTCAAAACAGGGATAGCTAGTTAACTATGTTGTTATACTATCTGTTTTGATTATCAAATCTGTTGCTCAGATTAACAGATATGGTTATACAAGATTGGAGAAATAATTGAATATTGCTACTTGCTTTCAAGAAATCTTAATTTGTTTGCCTTGTCTTTTTTTGTTTTTATATTGAAGAGTATAATAATTGATAAGACATTAGAGACAGTACACATTTAGAAGACCAAAATGAGAAGCATTCAACCATGGGTTTTGTGTTATACTATATGCCAATTATTTCAATGAACGTAGATTTTAAAAAAAAAGTTTAGCAAGATAAGAAAAACGTACTACAACTAGTCATCAAAAAAGTCATGACCAAGTAGATTTTATCCCAGGAATACAAGGATGGTTTAACATATACACATCCTTTTTTTTTTTTTTTTTTTTTTCTTTTTTTGTATTGGGGATGGAATTCAGAACCTTGAGCTTGCCAAGCAGGCACTTACACTGCTAAGCTATCTCCCCAGAACACAAATTAATCAATGTAATTTATTATATAAGTAGAGAGAAGTACAAAAATCTCAAGATCATATCCATAGATGTGTAAAATACCTTTGACAAAATCCAACATCATTCATAATTTTTTAAAAATTTTCCAAGAGAAACTAAAGAAAGTATTTTATGTTGATATGATAAAAGCAATTTCTAACCAACCTACTTTAACGTTATAGTAAATGAGTTAAGGATGTAAGACTTTCCTCTAAAATCAGGACGAAGACAAGGATATCAATTATCATTACACAAAGCCTGCAAGAAAACTTAGAGGACTAAGTGCCTGCTTAGTCAAGCACAGGGACTGGGGTTCTATCCTGGGCACCAAATGCCTACTAGCCTGGCCTCTGGATATTCTGAACTGGCCACTGAGTCTGGGTTTGGTGGCACATACTTGTAAACCAAGTGTTGGGGAGGCTAAAAACAGGAGGATCACTATAAGTCTGAGCTGCATAGTGAAGCTCTGTACCAAATGCATTATTTAAAAAAATTATCATCACTTCTATTCAAATAGTCCTGGGAACATTAGGCAGATAAATTAGATGAGAAGAAGAAATAAAAAAGACTATATAGAGAAAAGGACAGATATCATGATTCTTTATTTGCAAGACCCCCAAGAAAACTCTGCCAAAAGACTCCTAGAATTGATAGGCAAATTCAGCAGTGTAGCAAGATATAAAATGAGCACAAATATCAATAGCATTCTTATACACTAGCAATGAAGTCATTTAAAAACAGTTAGGGGCTGGAGATGTAGCTCAGTGGTCTGGCAACTGGAAGGACCCAGGTTTGATCCCTGGTACCACATGTCATGTGTGAGGCCCTGCACCAAATGAATAAATAAACAAAAGATTTTTAGACAGTAAAAACAAAAGCAATTAGAAATATAATACCATTCAAAATAACATAAAAGTATGCCTAATGAAATGAAGTCTTACTAGGAAATTGAGAAAAACATCAGAAAAAGGAAAAATGTCCCATGTTCCTGAATAAGTAAAATCAAAATGGCTATTCTTCCAAGACTGACATACAGATTAAGAGCAATCTCAATCAAGGTAGCAACATCATTTTTCACAGAGATAAAGAAAATAGTTTTAAAATTTATATGGAATCAGAACAGACTCAGAATAGCAGATGGCACCACAATCCAAGACTTAAAGATATCATACAGGTCCAGTGATTAAAATAGCATTGTTCTATACACATGTGTATCAGTGGAACAGAATAGAAAGAGCAGATGTAACTCCGGGCACAGTTACTTGACCCTTGACAAAGGGACCAAAAACCTACATTGGAGGAAAGAAAGCCATGCTAGTAAATGGTGGGAGAATTGGCTAGCCACAGGCAAAAGAATGAGTCTAGAACCACGCACTTCACCATGTGCTAAACTAAAATCAAGAGGAGTCAAATACTTGAATGTTAAAAGAGAAAAAACAATATCTTCTGGGAGATAAAATAGCTGCAACTCCTAAAGACAGGCACAGATGACAGTTTTCTGAATAAAACCCCAGTGGCACAGGAAATAATACCACGAATCAACAAATGGGATCATATCCAATTAAAAAGCTTCCATGTGGGGAAGAAAACAAGCAGCAGATTGCATAGGCAATATACAGAATGGGAGAAAAATATTTTGCCAGGTATTTATTGAGCACAATACTAATATTAAACATATATATAAAGAGCTGAAAATAATTAGACTCTCTAAAATAAAAGGGCCAATCAAAAAATTGGCAAGCTAAGTGAAGACACTTCACAGAATACGAAATACAAATGGCCAATAAATACATGACAAAATGCTCATTATTACTGATCATTAGAGAAATGCAAATTCAAAGTACACTGAAATACCATTATACACCAGAAAGAGTGTCTGTCATTAAAAAAATATAACTAATAATAGCAAATACAGCGAAGGAGAAAAGAAAAAAGAAAGGGAAAAAGAAGTGTATGTATGTATATTCATAGGATAGCTTAGATAATTGTACTGCTAATTTTTGCTGGTCTATTGAAAGAAGCAGTTAATGTTTAAATATTTTTTCTCTCTTCTTTTTTAACTTTTTGACCGACTTTGCATACTTATATCTGGTAATCTGAACAACTATTTGAAGCCAACAATATGCAACACAACAGCTATTGCTGAATTCCTATCATTCTGTTTAGTGAAATTCTGTATCATTTCTAATATTTTTTGCTATTTTTTATTCTGTTAAAAAAAATGGCAAGGACATAGGGGGAAAGTGGCTCTTCTACCTTGTTAAGGGGAATGTAAACTAGTATGACCACTGTAGAAATCCATGTGAAGTTTCCTCAAAAAATTGAACATCGTAATTCCATTTGACTTTGTTCTCCCTCTTCTCAATATCTTCCCAAAAGAATTAAAATCATCATGGTACAGGGACCCATGCATGTCCATGTTTCCAGCAGCACAATTTACAATAGATCTTGGAAACAGTAAATATAAATAAAGATGGTATACCTAACAAAGTGAAGGTTTGGAGTACTTAAAACTTAGAATGTGAGATCAAGGCAGGTGATGAGGCTGAACATGTAAATTTAGAAACTTCATAAGGAGTATTGTATGTTTAGTCTTAGAAGCTTGGACTTCAGGACTTACCAAATTCATTGTATGGAAGACAGAGTGTAGTGAAGAGGGCTAGAGACAGAGATGTTTAGGATGCTTTAAGAAAGTGTAGGAGAGGTAGAAAGGGCCTCAAGCTACAGCACTGGCATTCTGCAGAAGTAAAACCTTAAACACCTTTAGGGCTCTGCTGTGGCTTTAATGATAAAGGACTTTGCATAGGACATTAGTCATGCAAAGTACAATCGGAGATGCTCTTTCTGACGAGAGCTTTTCCTGTCCTCGGAGATTGACCATTTCTGGCATTCACTCCTTCCGAAAGTGAAAGACTTGGGTGTTTCAAACTTTTGCTACTTGAGTTAACCTTACTTCCTTTGTTCCACCTTCAGGGCAGCCAGAGATCACCTGGGTATTTTTTTTTTTTCCCTCACTTTCCTAAAGTCTTTCATGTTCTTCACCTTCTAACTCAAAGAATGCTTTGTTTAAAATCAATGACTATAAAAATTTCTACTAATAACTACAGTTAAGGTTTGTATCACACTTCAGGGCTAACGTGGACTTTCGTCTTCTTGAACTAGATAAAGCATATTTTTCGTATTAGAAATCTAGAAGTTCATTTAAATGACATGTTCAAATCATACAGTTAAAAACATGGAAATTGGACATCGGTCTTCTTGGCATCATCATGTCCTTCACGGCCTATGGCAATCTGGATGACTCATCTGCATATTTATTCTAAGTACAAAGGAAAGAATATTGATTCAGAAATTAGAAAACAATGGCATTTTTTAAAAATGACACTTTGGGACTTAAAACATTAAATTAATCTGTTCTTTAACAGTTTTACTGAGTTGACAGCATATTAAAATAATGAATACTTAAAAGGTTTTTTTTTTCCTTAAAATGGAAAATTTCCTTCAGTGACTACTTTAAAAATTCTTGAACTTTGAACTCATTCATTTGATCATTAACCCATCCAGTTTTTTAAGTTTTTTGCACAAGACAATGTGCTGGGAATACAAACAAGAATAAAATATGATTTCTGCTAGAAACTCAAGGCTCTGGATCATTTTGATTTCTCCCTACTGGCTCCAAAAGCTGATCTCTTTTGAAAAATATTTTTCCTTTATTTCTTTAATGCAGACACAAACCCCTTTGAAAGGATGTTTTTATACAGGCCCAGCAACCTTTTTTTTTTTTTTTTTTTTTTTTTTTTTTTTTTTTTTTTTTTTTTTTTTTTTTTTTTTTTTTTTTTTTTTTTTTTTTTTTTTTTTTTTTTTTTTTTTTTTTTTTTTTTTTTTTTTTTTAATGTATTTAGTGCAGGGTCTACTGGAACTATATAGGGTCTCTTTACACCGATTGGACTCATAGTGATCCTTCCTGGTTTCAACCTTCCAAGCACTAGGATTACAGTCTAGTCTCAATTGCTTTCCCAGAGTACCCCAGCGGCGGGGTCAGCACAGCAGAAAGGGGATTGAACACCGGGCCCCTGCATCTCCTTAGCAGGTACTTTAATCCACTGAGTTCTCTGGTCAACCCTTAGGCACATTTGTCTCCAAAAGAACTCAATCAATCAAGCGTTACTCAGTTGTAAACAAAGACTGAGAAGCATATAATATCCTTTAAATAATAGATAAGTAGAAAAGTTACATCATCGACCATTGCTTTTTGAACACAAACAAACATCCTAAAAACCATGAAAAAAGGAAACAGTGTTGGAAAGGGGAAATGATCTAACTGAGACACAGCCAGTATTCAGTAGACTGTTAAAAAATCACTACTTTGTTTTCTCATTAAGACTCAAGAAAGATATTTGAATGTAAAGATGTACTGGCATATAAAGAAATAAACCTGTCTTCAGTCATAGAAAATGGATTCAGGAGAAAATTGCATTTTTATCACAAATAAAAAATTATGAAACCTGAAATAATGAATGATTGTTTGAATTTGAAAACCATGACTGCTGAATTTAAAACGAAGGTAGAAGCAACCAGTTGAAAGGAAATAGACACGGGCATAGCTCAGTGGCACAACACCTGCCTGGCTCAAGCAAGGTCCTGAGTTCAATTCCCAATACAAACTTTTAAAAAAGGCTATATTACAGAACTAGATTGGCGAGATGAGGCTTAGATCAATAGCCTCCAACATTACAAGCTTCACTGGTGGCCCACTGCAATTGCAGAACATTTGACTGTGTATGCATCTGCTTCCTCTTAGTCCAAAGAGAAGAATTTTCTTTTCCTTTCTTCTTTTTGTTTTCTTTCTTTTTCTTCTTAGCAACATCAGTAGGGAGGTGGGTCATGCCCACACACTGTGCTCTGTATAACTATTGTGAGGACAATATGCAATGTGTCAACTTTCAAAAAAAGAAAGGGGAAAAGAAAAAAAAAAGTAATGTTGATTGAATGTGTTAATGTTTAATTGTTTGATCCATCTTATATACCTATATCTATTAATGTAAACTGATATGATGATGAAAATATGTAATATAACCATTGTTAAATTTATACAATAAAATATTAAATCATAAAAAGGCTATACTGAAGACAACCAATTATAAAAGAATTTGCAAAACTCTCCTAGCATGCAGAAGAAATGCAGAAGATGAAAAAAGAGAAGTGTGAGGCAAGGATCATGGAGAGTCAACCTAGGAATACCAAGTTACAAGAGGGAGCGGAAGAAATGGACCAGGAACAAAGATCAAATTGAAAGAACGTTGTTGAATCAAAAGACGCTCAGTATAAATGTCTAAGCATTAAAAGTGAGCATACTATCCCCAGGCAAACGTCATAATGAAGCAATACTCAATCACCTAATGTTATTGAGTCTAATGATCCTACACATATTCAGTATCTTCCCACCCTACAGCAATAAAGCCCATGTTATGGTGTGTGTATAGGTGTCCCCCCAAAGCCTCATACAGTCATGCGAGCAGCTGCTGGAATTTGTGACTGATTATTGCGGGTGAGGGTGCCACACCTCCCCCAAGAGAGGTGACTTGCATTTCAATGTAAGAAGAGAAGGGAAGTTAGCTGCTTGAGCTACTGCTACCCCTCCCATCGCCCTGGCTCTTAGAGGCTGCCATGAGAGGTTGCCCTCTGCCTTGGAGCCAACTGAATATGGACGGGAACCTCCAGGGACTGTGAGCTGAAAAAACCTTTCCTTCCCTCATTTTGAGTGTCGGGTATTTGTCCCAGCAACGAGAGAAGAGTAGCTGAGACAGCCAGTCATCGCAAAAAATAAGAAACACCTCTGGCAGTATAATATGAGACTTCTTTGATTAGTACATATTTGCAGTACATCGTGATTATATTCATTGTGAGGAGTGAGTTCTAAATTCTTTATTACCCCCTTCTACTCCCTTCCCTCCTCCATCTCTTGCTTCCCCTGTGAAACTTTTTAAAAGATACTTACAGAGAGGATTAAAAGTATACACAAGGAAAGTGAGGCATCCAGACACTAACAGCGATGGGAAGCTGTTGCTGTCTTTGGGGCTGAAGAAAGGTGACAGTTCGCAGAGGGGACTCACGTGTCTTCTAAAACCTCAAAGGATGTAGCTGCTCTGAGATGCTCATGGACCAAGGGGAATGGAGGAACCATAGCTGCAACTTCTCTCTCCGTTCCTGCCCCCTGATCACCCACTGCCATCTCCCACTGGCTGAACACAAGCAAGACCCTCACAGCAAAGGTGCTGCCCAGACAGAAGCCTTCTACAGAAGGGTCAGAGCCGGGATGAGAACCAGGGAATGCGACTGGAGGTTGGAATTGGGCCAAGGGGAAGGGGTGTGACTGGTGCTCAGCCAGGGCTCAGAGTACTAGCTGACTGAGGAATATCTGATGATCACTGGGTGAAAAGAAATGCGACAGTTCAAGGGTTCTGTGTCCAATTAATTTGCTGTTTGTGTGTGAAAGAAGGAAAGATAAGCATAAAGATATGCGTAAGATTATCAAAGATAAGCCCAAGCTTAGAGAAGCTTCTGCGTTCAATGAGTGTAAGACAGACCTAGTCTCTGCTCTTTGAGCCTACACTCATGCTAAAAGCAGTTTGCAATAAGGAGTGCTGAGCAGGAAAACTACCATAGTTAGCATTTTCTGAATTGGGAATGACTGTGATTTGGTTAACAATAGATAGATTAATAAGGGAAAAATGGTAATGTGTGCAAGGATACATTACAGGAAGAATAACTCCTCAAGTAGGGATAGAAGTTACATGCCTACCTAATAGGAGGAGGACATGTGACAGCTTCAGAAGATGGAAAGCTCAGAAAAGGCTTGTTCGTGCAATCCTTGTGGATTGTCCTGGTGCCCAAGGTTCCTTCCCTAAAGATGATTAAGTGTGTGTGTGTGTGTGTGTGTGTGTGTGTGTGTGTGTGTGTGTAAGTTCACTCTCACAAAGTTCTATTCTCAATTAAGGGAAGTTCATATAAAATTCTTTCTTCTTCTGCAGCTCTGATGTTTCTCTTTCAAGTAAGCCCCACACCAGTTTGGAGGACTGTGGATCTGCTGCCCTAGCTATAAAAGCGGAAGTGCATGGTAGCTTGGAAAAAGCTGGCAGTGGCTGACAGCAATCTATTCCAGCCTGATCCAGACAAACTTGAAAAGGAAGCATGATGTTAGCTGAGCCTGAAGGATGAGGAGGTAACAATTAGGAGACCTAGCTCAGGAGAAACCCCAGAAAAAGGATCAGCTATATATGCTATCAGGTTGTCACTTGTGTAGTCACTGTGACAAAATACCTGAGAAAATCCACTTAAAGGGAAAAATGTTTTATTTTGGCTTATCATTTCAGAGGTTTTAATTCATAGCTCCTTGGCTCTGGCAAATGAAAACTCCTTACCTCCTGGAAGCCAGCAAGCAGAGATGGAAAGAGATAGAAGGGGACTAGGGTCAAGATATGCTCTGCGAAGTTACCTACCCCCAACTCCATCAACTGCTGTCTCCAGCTGGGTGCCCCCTCCTAACGGTGCATTAAGCATGCACTCAGTAGTGGATGAGGTTAGCACCTTCATGAGCTCATCGCCTCTCTGGGCCCTGCTTTTAAACAATGAAGCACCAGAGAGCAAATATATAACACCTGAGTCTTTATGGGACCCTCCAAAACAGCATTCAATATACATCCAGTTACCATGATACAAGAATTAATTAAAATAGACTAATTTTAGGGCCGGTGAGATAGCTCAGTGGAAAAAGTGCCTGCTTTGGTAAGTACAGGAACCACACAGTTCAAGCCCCAGCCACGGCCGTGCCACCCCCAGGGAGTGCTGAGCTGACCACAGAGTCTAGGTGTGGTGGCACAGGCTTGTAATACTAGAGCTGGGGATGCTGAAAGCAGGAGAATCACCACGAGTCTGATCTCCATAGTGAGGCCCTGTGTCAATTCACAAATGCAAAGAGAAAAATAGACTAATTAAAATAGACTAATTTAATGACCTAAGAAAATGTTCATAAGAAAGTGACATTATAGCAATATTTAAGGGGCACATACTGATCATTCATCCTGGAGCTGGCACAAGGAACACAAAAAACAAGTAAAATATAATCCTGATTTTGACCGAGTGGTTCCAGAGTGAAGGACATAAACAGAGAAGGAAAGAAGCCGTTCATAGCAGCTGTGAGTTCAAAGCCATGTAGGAAAAAGGATGGTGGTAGACCCTCCCACCTTCTTACCTACGTGCTGGCGCGTGGATTTGATGTGCTGCTCTTGATGCTCAGGTCACTTTAGTGCCTCTAAACATAACAGAATTCTGTTACTGCACATAGAAGATCTCTAAATAAAGGGTCACTAAGAAATTTCATGCTAATATCCTTGCTAATGACAACTAGGGAGCAGAAAGTTTCTCACTAGGTTTGTCTCTCAGGCTCCTGTAGAAAGACAGACTAATAAGAGAAAGAAAAAAAAAAACACTCAACTATTTCATACAATTTTACATAGTATAGAATTGTTCATAAGGAAAAGAAGAACCAAAGGAATAGGCAATCTTATATATTCTTAGGCTGTTTTATGAAAAAAGAAGGTAGCTGCTGCAAAGTATAGGCAAAGAGGATAGACTCTAATGCTAATAAACAACTCAACGAAGATTATTTATTCAGATTTTATTGTGTATCTCAGTGTCATTACTTATGCAAGACAATTTGTGACCTACTCTAGGTTAATATGGAAGCAGGACTTAAAAAGAAAAAATGGAATTTTCCCAACCTGAGCAAATTTCCCCTTAGACCTCTCCCCCGTGGTTGTTGTTCTCTGTTCTTTTATGAAATTAGTAACTTATCATATCCTCCTGTTCTCATAACATCCTATTTTACCTGAACAAGACCACCAAGACCTGCAAAGGAGCAAAAATGCTGTGGGTTGAATGCCCTTGTTGTGCTTACATGAATTTGCTTTCCCACCCACAAGTTTCACAACTAGAATAAAAGTAGAGCCTTCCTTTTGTTTGAGGCTCAACCGTTGGCCACAAGTCCACTGGGCTGGTGAGCACCTAAATCAGTCCTTATGTTCCACGTTTGGTCTTTTTGCTCTCTTAGAATCTTGCAAATATTTCCTGGGGGAATCGTCCAGGATGAGAGATGCGAGTCTTGCTATCGCCTTTGGCAGCAGACCTATAGACTTTGAGCTGGAGGAGACAGACCCAAGATTTCTGGTGCCACTGGTGAGACTTAAACTCATAGAGGTAATTGGCTGTCCTATAGCCTGATATCCCTCCCTGTCCCTGCAACTGAACCTGAAGGGCTACATTACAATGCTGGAATAGTGTGCTTCAGAACCAAGGCAAGGTTCTGGTCCTGAGCCTTGAGACGGGACCCATCCCATTATGATTATTTATTTATTTATTTATTTATTTATTTTTGTGGCTGATTCGGGCTACCTTAAGGGAAGGAGTGAGGATTGAACCATCATCCCCTCTGTCTGACTGAGATTGCCCACACAGGCACTTAAACTACTGAACTAACCTGAAAGCCCCCATCCCATGATGATGGAAGAGGCGCTACATTGCCTCCCAAGGTGTATGAAGTAATCTGATCCAGGCAATTTCAGATGAAACCTACACCCAAGTTGGGAAAAGGAATTACAAATGGGGTGGGTTCTGACTGTGTGTGAATGCACGATGAAGCGTGTGGGGCCACAGGTCTCTTGGCATAGACTGTGGACTCAAAGCAAATGTGGGACCCACTGGGGCTGGAAACACTCCCGAGTAGCCAGCTGGCCTAGCCAGTGGCTAGACTGAGATGGAGCATGGGACGAGAGACTTACCAACCTACCAAGGTTGGGGGAATGCAACAGGAGTCATCTTGTATTTCAGAAAAAGGGTGGTGTGGAGCAGTGGAGGAGTAGGTGAGAGCCTGGCTTACATGTGTCCATATCACCAGCCACAACTCTCTGAACCAGCCTGGGACATGGTGTGCATTGTCCATAGAAGTGAAGGGCTGGGCTATTGTCTTCAGCTGCCGTGGGCCTGGGACACTGTGGCAGGCAGGCAGGGAGCTGCACACTGGAAACATGAGCATAGGAACTGCGTGCTGGCCAGAGCCCAGGAGCCGGCAGCTGGAGGTTATTCACTCTGTAAAACAAGTTGGAGACGTGCAGGTTGGCTCCAGAGTCTCTTTCTCCTGGCTTCAAGATCCCCAGGGTGGCTAGATGTCAGCAGCCTGGCACTGCTTGCGGACACTGGGAGGTTGGAGCATCCCACGTCTCGGGGTGGGCGGCCAGAATTGAGAAGCTGCCGCTGTGTTCTACCAGGCCCCAGGATATTTTCCAAGAGGACCCGTGGAGACCAGGAAATACCCACAGGGTCAGAAAGCCAGCACCCAAGGTGCCGTGCCAGGACCCTAGCCTGTGGAAGAATGAGAACTTGTAGGGTCACCAGCATTGCATGGATTTCTGGAGGTTTTAATAATGGAAAAGAACTGGGGGACACGACAAAGTTTGGAATTAGGGGAGTTCCTGGCCTGAAAAGTAGGGGATGGGTTTTTAAATGGGAAGGCCATCAAATCAACCTAAAGTGAAAGTGATTAAGGGAGTGATTTGCCCTGGTACAGAGAGAATAGGAGGAAAAGCCACCAAAACTCCCTCTATTAAAATGTATGTTAAAGACTGATCTTATGGCCAGTTCAGAAAATTAAATTAAAAGGTACCAATAAACATTCAAAACCTTCTGTTACCCCAAAGATTCCTTGCCCCCCATAAAAAAGGCCGAAGGGATATCAAACCCTGTTTGCTTTGAGGAAAGTTCCTAATATATTTACTTTTGGTTAACAATTTAAGTTGGTATTATTGTTTAATTAATAGGCTTAAAACATTTCTTACACAGTGTTAACTTGCCTAATTTTTGCTCTCTGTTGGATTAAGATAAGAATACTGATTCACAGTTACTTAGAAGTCTTTGCGTAGCCAGACAAAATTTTTTATTTATTTTCTAATGTATTTGGCATAAGGTCTCACTGCACAGCTCGGACTCCAGTGGTCCTTCTGTTTTCAGCCTCCCAAGTGCTGGGAGTACAGGTGTGCACCACCACGCCCAGACTCCATCGCTGGCTCAGTGTGCCCCATGGGTGGGACTGGTAGAGCATGTGGTGCCAGGTTTGAACCCCAGTTCTTGTGCTTGCCTACGCAGGTGCTTAGTCCACTGAACTATCTCATCAGCCCTAGTCAAATTTAAAATGTAACAATTTGAGAATGGGGAAAAGGGAGATAAGTGCACTAAAAATTCAAGTGGCTACAGCCAAACATATATATATATATATAGATAGATAGATAGATAGATAGATAGATAGATATAGATATAGATATAGATAGATATAGATAGATGATGTACTTTTGATATAAAAGTTTGCATATGATAGAAGTTTTATTGTGCTAAAAGGTAGAGATAATGACAAAACTACAAAACTGACATATGTCAAAGAAAATCTTGTGGAGCAATTTATCAAAAAAAAAAAAAAAAAAAAACACAAAACAAAACAAAACAAAAATGTACTTTTGGCCAGCCAAAGAGCTCAGTGGACTAAAGCTCTTGCTTAGGCAGGCAGGCAGAGGCACTGGGGTTCAATCCCCGGCATGCTGTGCTGCCCCTGCCCCTGGAGCATGCTAAGACAGAGAATGAGACTGGGCATGGTAATGCATGCCTGTAATCCCAGTGCTTGGGAGGCTGAAAGCAAGAGGCTGACTACAAGTCCCATCTGTATAGTAAGACCCTGTAGACCCTGTACTAAAATATATATATATATATATATATATATATATATATATATATATATAATATTATATATAGTTTTTGTTGTTTTGTTTTGTTTTTAATTGTTTGCTGGAATCCAGGCTGTTCCTTTGAAAAGTTCCTTGTTGCTCAAAAATACAAGCGAGGGAGGCAGGAGGCACTATGGCCCTGACTCTACCAGCTGTTTTTTTCTGGGTCTCAGCTCTCCTCTGTGACTTGTCTTTAATACCCAAGGGAAAAACATAACCATCTATTGGCTTTATTATTTTTATTGGCTTCAATTAAGTAAGCATTTTGTTATTACATAGATGAGATACACTTATATGGGTAATAAGTCTCTGATCATTAACACTGTTCAGACGACTTCAAAACTGATTGGCCTTCCTTGACGTTGGATGGCTGGTGGAAGGGAAAATAGACAGGGGAATAATTGGGCTCACATATCAGATGTTGACCAGGATGGCAGACATCCAAGGCATCGAATACAATTTCCTTTCATTGACTCATGTTAAATATACTATGGACCTAACATGGCTACAACCCTCTCTGGCAGCATACTGCAAATGATTTATGGCCTGAGGTGAGCCTAAACAGAAGAGAGCAATGAACTCTTCCCAGAGCCTCATGGATAAAGGAAGGTAGAAAGAGAACAATCAATATGGAAAAGATCCCAGAAATACTCCAGGAAACTGTTGAAAGTCCCAGCCAGTTTATGAGAAATTCTTTGAGGCATTCCTGCTCTATATGTCACTTAATCCTGAAGAAGCTGAGAATCAACACATGGTAAACACAATCATTGTAGGGCAGGCTCAGGGAGATATCAGCTGGAGGATTTTGTTGCATGAGTCTGACCCAGCTTTTAGAAGGCCACCAAGGTGTGCATTAGCCATAACCAGAAAGCCAAACAAGAAGCCAATCAGAAGCTTAAAAAGAAAGCAGATCCATTGCCATCAGTGCCCATGAAAAGAGGAAAATGGACATCGCAAAAAGGCAGGATGTGGATGCAATTAAGGAAGGGGCCAAGCTGGGTAAAGACCCCAAAATTGACCAAGACTACACAGAGATCAATATGTGTGACGCAAAAGGAGGGGACACTGGAAACATGAATGCCAAGAAAATGACAGGAGAGATGAGGAGAATTATAACACAAATAGATTAACTACTAAACCCTACTTCTCCCAGAAAGAGCTAGACTCTGACTTCATCAGATACCGGGAACTCAGTGCTGTGGAGAATAGGTAAAACTGGGCTCTATCTCCTTAGGCCCCCGATAAATGGTCACAATGAAAGTAGGGGCCAATTGATATACTTTATTGTAGAGTGTGGAGCTAACCAGTTGTTATAACACAACCCATTGGGCTATTATCCAAAAACATGCAACCACTATTGGAGCCAGTAGAGTCCCAGAGAAGGCCATTTTGCTACAATAAAAGAGGTGTCACAGAGGGTCAAGAGGTCCAACATGACTCCTATATCTTGTAAACTGCTCAGTTCCCTTGCTAGGAAGAGACCTGCTCCAGAAACTACAAGGCTGAATTGTCTTTGGGCCATAGCAAAATATGACCTAAGTCTGACTCATCCAGTGGCCATGGTATTAATCCTTATCAACCACTCAGCTGAAGAATGGGGACTATATTCAAAATGTCACTAAAACCAAGAATAGATGAGCTGTACAGGCTGACACTTAAGGTTCCCTGGGTATGGGCCAAAGATAATCCACCAGGGCTGGCTGTGGAACTAAGACTACGGCCATATCCAATTCAAGTTAACCAATACCTCCTTCCTAGGGAAGATGTACAAAGCACTCAAAGACAATGGCGCACAGAATGTTGGCTAGATGCAAGTTGTCTTAGAACATCGGTTTTTGCCAGCCCATAAACTGGGAACTAAAGAACATAGGCCAATACTGGGCACTAAAGAACATAGGCCAATACTGGGCTTGTGTGATATAAGTTGGGCCACTGACACCATTCACCCAACAGTGCCAAATGCATATACATGGATAGGAACAGGTCCTGGGAGTAAGGCAGCAAGTGCGGCCTGGTTTATTTACTTGGATTGGAAAGATGCCTTTTTTCATCTCTAGCTTGCACCAGTCAGTCAGCGCATCTTTGCATTTCAATGGGAGGATCCTGTCATAGGAAAAAGTGGCTGCTCACTCAGACTAGGCTTCCCTGTGGATTCAGAACTCTCGTATGATCTTTGGAGAGGTGCCTCAAAGACTTCTCATGCCAGAAGACAATTGCACCTTGTGACAGTATGTAGATGTCCTCTTTTTGGCAGCCTCACCTCACAAGGGCTTCTATCAAGAAACTAAATACCTCTCTCATCTACTTTGAAAGGTTATATATAAGGCATCCAAGAAATAGGCATAGATCTGCTAATGAAAGGTCAGCACCACAAGGGAAATGTCAACTTGACATTGAACAGGAACAGGCTGTCTGTACCCTCCCAGACACAACCACCCAACAATAGATAAGATAGTTTTTGATTCCAAATATGGCTTTGGTATGCTGTGTGTTCATGGAGCTATATATAAGGAGAGAAGAATCTTAACTGCTGGAGGAAAAGGAATAAAACACAAAGAAGAAATTTTATAGCTCCTAGATGCTACATGGGCCCCAAAGAAAGTGGCTATTATACACTGCAGAGGACCATAACAAGCTGAAACATTAGAATCCAAAACAAACCAAGAGGCAGTCAGGGAAGTAAAATGGGCTGCCATGAGAGCCCCACAACCCAGAAGAAGGGCCCTGGCCATGCTGCTCATCCTGGAGCCTCCTCTACCAGAGACCCTTTTTAATCTCTAATGAACAAGTCTGGTTGCCCAAGAACCTAGAAATTATACCAAGGGAGGATGGTGGAAATTCTCTGATGATAGGCTGGCCACCTCTTAAATGGTAGTCCCCACAGTTGAAAAACAGTGCCATCAAGGGTCTCACATGGAAAAACATGACACTAGAGACATCAGTAGGCCATCATTTCTATGTGGTTCAGCTCACTGACATCTCCTGAGTTGCTAGTGAGCAACTTGTGCTCAAAACAACCGATGACAAAGGCTTGCCCGGACCCAGGGTCTTCAAGAAATTTGCGAGATCTTGCCTCTTGTAAGACCTTGCTTAAAGTCTTCACTAAACTGCTTCACGTGAGAGGCTATCATATGTCTTGGTGCTTGTCTGTACTATTTTAGATTCAGTTAAAGCTTTCCCCACCTGCACGGAGAAGCACAGGAGGTGACACAGGTACTGTTAAGGGACTGTACCAAGATTCAGACTATCCCTGACCTTAGTGCCAGATAATGGGCTAGCATTCACAGCCAAGATGGTCTAGAACTCACACTGATGTTAAAGATAAAGTGGAAATTACTCACAACTTACCATCCGCAGAGCTCAGGAAAAGTGGCATGCATAACTAGATACTCAAATAACTATTTAAAAAATATTGACACTTGAGATGGGCTCAGATCCTGTTCATGGTCTGCTTCTGAGTCAGGTCATCCCCACCAAATAGACTGGGTATTCCTCTTATGAGATCTTGTTCAGCTGCCTCCTCTAATCATAGATCAAATCAAGGGCAATCTCTGCAAAACAGGGAAATTGACCCTTAGAGAACAGATGTAGGCTTCTCAGTAGCCATGTACACTATCCATAGCTGGGTACAAGAGATAATTCCCATAAGTCTGACAGACCCAATGCAGCCCTTCAAACCCTTTGAGTCAAGTAATAAAATCCAACCACCCAAGGGCCCATAAAGGATGAGCCCCACCCTGTAATCTTTGTCAACTTCATTGCTGATACAGTTACAGGAGCTATGCCTTGGATCCAATATAGCAAGCTGAAATTGGCAGCCTAAAATAAATGGGCCAGCCAACAGGGCCAGACTATGTGAACCAGGTGATCCCACAGCAACAAAGCTGCCACCAGAAAAGGCATCCCAGTGCCAATCACCATGGAAGGTAACCAGTCTATGCATGGCTAAAGCCAGAGGAAGCAGCAGCACCACCCTGGTCACTCAGGAAGCTGACCAGGCCGTGCATGGCTGAAGCTTGAGGACCAATATGGAGTCATAACAATAGCAAAGTCTCTTTTCCTTCTGTTATAATTCTTTCTTCGTCCCTATTAGGAAAAACTCTCTTGAGCAACTCTCCATCCACACTTACACCACATGGTTGGAGAGCATCATAACATCAACCCTGCGATATCACACTTATGGTGAGTACCAGAAACCTTCTCAATTTTTGACCTGGGAAATAACCAGCCTTACATCTATTGTAATCCCCAAGTTTCTATCTTATGAAATCTGATTTAAGGTTCTTACTGGAGAGGGAGAAAAAGATGATGGTGGTCACTTAAACAGAATCAATGTCTATTGAAACCATCAAGGGGCCATTTCTTGGCATTTTGAGACTACCTCCTAACTCAAAAAGAAGGATGAATGTAAAAAGTTCAATTTCCTAACTCAGAAAAAAAGGGTATATGAAAGGTTTAACTTAACTAATTAGTGCTGATTAATGGCAATGGGAATGTCCTTAATGACATTTTTGCCCAAATCCAGAAGTTAGCCCATGTCCCTGTCCAGGAATGGAAAGAACAACCTCTAGATTATCTCTTTGGAGGATGTTTTTCATCCTGTGGAGAATTCAAGACCTTGATGGTAATAATTCTGGCTATCTTGCGAGTTTGTCTTATTCTACTTGTTTTTTTACCCCTGCTTGTCAAAAACATTCAGCTGACCATAGAAACCCTGTTAGGCACACCACCACTCAACTAATGGCTCTAATCAAGTAACAACCCCTGCCCAATAGGGAGCCACTCCCCCACAACAGAATAAATGATGATAGTGATGATCTCTATTGAAACTAATTTATAGAAAACATCAAAAATGGGAATGGATCAGGACTTTAAAAGAAGTCAAGTTTTGCCAATTCTTCCATTTAACTCTTCTCCATATAGCTATTGCTTTGTTCTATTATGAAATTAATAACTTGTTACAACCCCCCTCCCCTCATAACAACCTGTTGCACTTGAACAAGACCACCAAGACCTGCCAAGTTGCAGAAATGTCACAGGTTGACTAACTATCTTTATTGGGCTTCTGTAAAGCTTCTTGCCCACCCACAAATTTAGCTCCTTGGCAACAAGTATAAAGCTAGAGACTTTCCTTTGTTTGGGTCTCATCCTTTGGACCCAAGTCTACTGGGCTGGTGTGTATCTGAATAAATCCTTCTGTTTGTCTGCCTGATCTCTTAAAATTCTGTAACTTTTCAGGAAGAATTTATCTCCCAATCTGCTAAATGTGAAGCATGCCATGTTCATGTCCTATAATCTAAGAATGAATTTTAAGAAACAATGGAGGTTAAGAGTAGGAAAGATTTACTGAGAAATGGCTCATAAGAGATAGGAGGGGTCCTGAAAATAGGTCATCATCAAGACCCTTTCCTATGTGGGGACAATTAGGGTCAAAATTCAATCAATCTACAGGGTTAAAGGGATAACCACCTAGCTGATATTGATCCAATGGGAAGGGGAGTCACATAGCAAGGTTACATAGAAAGACCAAAGGCATTTATGGGAAAGGATGGGTCTGAATGTTCTGGTCAGCCACCTGTGTGACTGATGTCTATATGGACACTAGTGGGGACCAAGTGATAACAATCACAGTATAATCTCAAGTTATTTTTTTAACTTCTGTAGGGCTTGTCACTGAAATTTTATCTCAAGGTCTGGCCTTCAGAGCATGTACCTGTGGCCACAGTTTTAACATGTTCTCATCTTCTTCACTGACTCTTTAAAGGGCCTATTCTTCTGACTGCCTTTTAATTTCCTAACTTAGCTACTTATAATACAGAGAAGGTAAAAAAAAAAAGAAAGAAAGAAAATCCTTGTTTTCCAAATTTAATAGCCTCTATCTGTGAAGAATAGGAGGTGTCAGAGATCCCCCTGCTTTTGTGATTTCTTCCTTTCTTCTTCTTCTTCTTTTTTTAATGTGCAACTATCATATTTTGGAGTATTTATCCTGAATCCTATCTGGTTTATATATTTAGTGGTGCGCCCACATGTTGACAATATGAACTTGCCCATCTCTTTTTTTCACTAAGCATTATCACAGTGTAAGAAACAGTACAACAACACTACTCAAGTTTCCCAGAAATTTAAATAAAGCTATTTAGGGAATATCTTATGGAAAAAAAAAAATCTGTCTTTTAAATAACATTTATTCAAATAAAGAAGACATTGAGGGGCCCGGTGGGATGGCTCAGTGGTCTAAAGCGCCTGCTTGGGAAAGCTTGGGTGGCTTCAGGGACCGCGGTTCGATCCCCGGCACCACATGCTGAGCCAGCCCTGCCCTTGGTGTGGGCTGAGCCGGCCATAAAAATGAGTGAATAAACAAATAAAGGTTCTGAAACAAGAAAAAAAATAAATAAATACAATAAAAAATTCTTTAAAAAAAAAGAAAGCATTGAATCTTCCAACTCTTCTACATACAAAGCACATCTTGTAGTGACTAAGATTTTTTTCCCTGACTAAAGTTTCATCAGGTTTTATCTACTTAGTTAAACCTATGTTGGGCTCTTATCTCTGTCCTTGTACTTCTCCATGTTGGCCAAAATTTGGTTCATCCAGTTTAACTAGAATCCTAATCAAATTATTCATCCCCTGCCATCTCATGAGTGACTTAGGGTCACCCTGGCTTTCTTTCACCAAGAGTGAATTCTGTGAGCCTGGTTTACTGAAGAATTGTCCCAGTACTGTGAGTGGAGTCTCACCTACTGACTTCCGAATCTACCGTATGTTGTAAATTCAGGCTTTCTCATTTTCAGAGTGAAACCCAATATCTTTTGTTCATTCCAAAATTCCACTGAAACAGTTCTTGGACTACTGACCATAGCCTTAATCAAACTTACCTTACTGTTTTGATAAGTGTGAGCATAATATTTTCTCTTATCATGAAATACATTCTAACAATCCTTTAAGGTAGGTACAAAAAAATAGAACAAAGAAAGCAACTAATCACAAAAATGTACTACATAATAAATTATATTTTGGTTCAAATTCAGATCTGAAATAATTAAAATTAACGTTATTTTACCACTGAAAAAGACTTTCATTGCAATTCAATTAAAATTGCAACGAAATTTTAATTGCTGTAGGGAATGTTTGTGAAATATAATTTTAAGCGATCTTCTATTATTTCTCTAGAGAAGTTAAAAAATGAAACAGGGCTTAGAATTATGTAGATTTTAACTCTTAGATCTGGCACTTTTGTTAGAAAATGTAAACTGATTGGATAAAGAAATATGCTGAATTGACTTATATTCAAGTAATGAAAATAATGTGTTTTTGTACTCCTGTAAATAGAGTAGTCCCTGATGGATATATAGAAATATATGCACAAAGGGAGTCATTAAGTCATACTTTATCTTCTTTGTCTAGGCTTCTGATAAAATGTTCCCTACTGTTTTTTTTTTTTTTTTTTTTTTTTTTTTAAAAACGCTGTGAATTGAAGAGCTATCTCTCTCCATCAAGGGACTAATACTAATGATTCTCCTGTTAAAATGTAAATGCAGTAGCCTTGAGTGCTTTAAAATTTGTGAGGAAAGACTGTGGAATTGTCATTATCCTGTCATTACTGAGGCACCCCACAGGAGTCATTGTAAAAGTGGGGGTGGGGAGCTGAACCTCTCAGGATGATCCCAGGCAGGGTTCCTTCCTGCAGAATTGAGATGGGAGGAACAGCCTGGTAGCATCACTATGGCTTCCGGAAAGTAGAAGAACATGCTTAAACATTCCACTAGACAGGGTCTAAGGAGGCTTCTGAAGCCTGCTCATAGCATAAGTGCAGGTTTGATAGTAGCCATTGCAGAACAATAATTTTCAGGATGGATCAGTAAAAGGCATAAAAGTTATGTTAGGCAGAAATTTAAAAGTGCAGGCAAGGGTGGGCCAAATAGCTCAGTGGACTAAAGCATCTGCTTAGAAAGGCACTGGGTCCTGGATTCAATCTCCATCTGGCCATGATGGCTGTGCCCCTGAGCCATGCTGAGATAGCAACCGGGACTGGGCATGGTGACACATGTCTGTAATCCCAGTGCTTGAGAGGCTGAAAATAGGATACATGTCTGATCTGTGTAGGGAAACCCTGTAGTTCCTATACTAAAATACACCAACGAAAAAAAATACAGGCAGAAGGGCCAGCAGTATAGCTCAGTGGATTAAGCTCTTGCTTAGGGAAGCACAGGGGCCAAGGTTCATTCAGTTCCTGGCCCTGCCTGCTGTGCCAGCCCCGCTCTCGAGCACACTGAGTAGGCAATGGAGTCTGGGCGTGGTGGCACACGCTGTAATCCCAGCACTTGGGAAGTACAAGCAGGAAGATCACTATGAGTCAGTAGTAAGACCCTGTACAAAAAGAAAGAAAGAAAGAAAGAAAGAAAGAAAGAAAGAAAGAAAGAAAGAAAGACAGACAGAAAGGAAGGAAGGAAGGAAGGAAGAAAAAGAAAGAGAGAAAGAAAGAAAGACAAAGGAAGGAAGGAAGGAAGGAAGGAAGGAAGGAAGAAAGAAAGAAAGAAAGAAAGAAAGAAAGAAAGAAAGAAAGAAAGAAAGAAAGAAAGAAAAGAAAGAATAGTGCAATAGAATATGGGCTTTGGAAAGAGAGCAAAACGTATTGTTTCCTGGAATCAGGAACTTCTACTCTTCTTTTGACAGGATGGAAATTCTAGAAAAAGATGGTCTACACCTTAGAAGAGTAGTGGCCTATTTTACAGGGATGAGCTCAGTTGTTTTCTTTGTTTTGTTGTTTGTCTATTTAAAAGGTGGATAATTCAAGTATTCTTTGAATTTCCTCTGTTACTTTATCTTAGTGATACAAGGATGATATAGGACCTCAAAGTAATCTAAATAATATAAGGGAAATATTCTAACTCCCAACCTGCTAGAGTTCCAGTATGTGGAATTCCTGTTCCCCAAAAATCAAAGCAAGAATTCTAAGGAACAAAGGAAGCAAGAAATACATACTGAGGGAAAGAGAACTGTTTAAGAGAGATAGAAGGGGACCCAGAAGACAGAAACTTTTGAAAGCAAGATCTTGAGGGAGCTAGAAGGGGGAACACAACTATGATCAACTAATAAGGTTATGCGTACGGTTGCTTAGGTAACACTGACCCAGTGGAAAATCATCTCTGTGTGCGCACATGAAGAGCAAGGACTTCTCCTGGAGGGGCGGGGTCTAAGACTCTTCCTGGCTCCCCTCCAAGGTGACCGATGCCTGTTTACATTGTCAATCATTATTGTTTATCCCTAGGGGAAGTATGGAGGTGTAGTTATTTCATCTTTCATTTTGAGATTTGTGTGTGTGTGTGTGTGTGTGTGTGTGTGTGTGTGTGTGTGTATTTTAGGGAAGGGTCTACAGAGTATTCAGGGTCTCACTACTAGATCAGACTCATAGTGATCTGCCTGTTTATAGTCTCCCAAGAGCTAGGATTGCAGGCACACGCCACCACACCAGTCTCAATTGCCATCTCAGTGTGCCCTAGGGCTCGAGCCCCCGGCCCCTGCACCTGCTTGCAGGCACTTTCATCCACTGAGCTATTTGGCTGGCCCTGAGATCTGGCTTTTAAGATATCCACAGTTGTAGTGTGTCTATACTGACTACTAACCAGTCTCTACTGACTGCCTTTAATATTTCTACCTAACTTAAATGTCTAGAATATTAAGATCGAGTTCCTGCTCTTTACTTTCTCAGTTAGGCCAATTTATAGATTTACCCTACTGAGGGCTTTTAGGGTGTGTTAGATCTGGAAAAATTTAACCAGAGGGATGCTGTGTGGATTGCCTTGGGTAAATTTGACTGGGTCACAGAAATTATAGTCTCCTTAAAACTGTAATTTTAGTTATAATTTTCCTTCTCTCTTTTCTGCCTATCTTTGTTACTCCTATCCTACATCAAGGTTACAGAGAAAAATCCACAACATGTGCAGAGCCCCCGGCTACTGGCTGAGTGTGTTTATTTTCCCCAAAATGGAGTGAGTATCAAAGACAAAAAGTTATCTTTGCATTGGGAAGTTGAAGCCGAGTGAAGCAGGAAATAGGTCAATGTGCTTCTGGAATTGTGTGTAAAATGTGTGTGTTTCATTTTCTGGAGGAGACAAAACCACCAGCAGGCATCAGATTCTCAAAGGTGTAAAGGAGTTCTGTCTTAGCCCACCCCAAACCAAACCCAAACCTACATAAATTACAATGGAACTGAAAAAGCCTAATAAAAATTCACCAAGCTAGAAATAAAACTTTATAATTTAGGAAGTTCTTATCATTTGAAAGTTAAATGCCAATAGAAGCCACTCGAAAGAATTTACCGTTGCAATACCAAGAATATTGATTAACCCAAGACGATATCTATGGTCTTTCCCTCTCAACTAGATGTTGTTTATTCTTATATTTTCTCATACTGTCCTGAAATTTAATTGTGAATTTGAAGTGATTCTGAGTCATGCTAATGAGCAGAAGTAAAACAATGTATTCTGGGAAGCAATTGAAATTCAGAATTTAAAGGCCAGATTCTTCATAGTCCTGAGTTGCCCTAACTCCAAACCTCAGCTGTGACATCAACATAGACAGTTGTTTTCTACCAGACCACAATCCCTACATTCCTTGAATCTTTATGAGATTCATTTCCCATTTATATACATGTGTATATTTAGACCTTTTCTCCCTCTGTTCACACCCTTGTCAGTGGGTGCCACACATGAGCAAGATCTCATTCTGAGGGTGGCATCAGTTGTCCATGGCAGGTTGGGTCTGCTAGGTGCTTGCAGTCCAGGGGTCTAAGCAGCTATCCTAGTAGTAAAGTAGCACCTGATAGAAGTGCATAGAAATGGCAGCTGTTGGACATGAACTTGGTTACCATGTTTCTTTTAGACCAGTGAAGAATTTATTCATCATTTATGTATTTATTTTTGTTACTTTTAATAAGAAACAACAATATGACAGTTCCAAAACGCATTGGTAGAACAGCCACAATAATTAATACAATGCATATTGTTGTTTTCATAGTAGTTGTTCAGAATACAAGATGCTGACATGATAAATTTTCTAAACACTATTGATACAAATGTTTCTTCTCAGTGAACTAAGAGAAAGTATTTGTATACATAGTCCAATGTTCCATAGTAGTAGTGGGTTATCAGAAGAACTGGCAATGTCGGAAGCTGTTGACTTGAGCCCTTTAGAGCTCAGCATACTGATTTGGCTTTATTTTTCATGTTTCATGGTTAAGCTTCTCTGCTGGATGGTTAAGGCAAAGTTAAAGCAAGACTTATATAACAGAACATGTAATTTTCTTATCTGACAAGGTCAGTCAAATGCCCTCAGGATTTACCTTGCAACCATGTACAGCGTTTTGTAGAACTTTTGTCAGTGTCAGCCACCTGGATGAACCACGGCCATTGCTTGGCCGGTTTGCTCTCTGTGAAAACCTGAGAAAATGTTTTCTCTTTAGGTAACTCTTCTTAGGCACACTATACATCATCAGTCCCTTTCCTCTCTGGCCCCATAATCTCCTTGAACAGAAAATTTGGGACCTGCTACAATTTTGTGTGTGGTTAGATTTCTAGATCTCTGTGTAAAAATGTGTAAATGTTTTTTAATCACATTCTACAGGGATTTATTAGGTTATCATCAATTGGTGGAAAATACTGGTTCCATGTTAAGTCTAAGGCGTTTGCTATTCAGAAAGACAGTGACATTAATCTCAAGTGCCTATTTTATAGAGTAATAGTATCACTAAGCTTCTCTTCTGGAGGGTTAGCAACTTAAGTTTACAGACCAAAATATGGAGAAAAAGAAAGGCTACAACAATAGCCAATATTTTGACCCTAGCCTTTGAAGGTCATTGAGGAGTCAGGACCTAGGAGAGCCTGTACTGTTCTATTCATCATTTATGTGGATGCGAAACATGCACAAGCTCTCCATAAGTGAGCTCTTTTTATAGGGACTGAAAGAAGATAAGCGACACCAGGCTGGAAGATTTTAGTGAACACCTGTGGGCAAAGTTCTCCGGTAGTCTTTCTCCTCACTGGGCGAAGTCCATAAGGGCCAGTGTAAGTTTTTGCATGTCTCCAGATATCCAGGAACCTGCAAGAGTCCTTGTCTATCTTATTGCTTTTACAACATCCAGTGTTTGCCAGTGACAGCCTTGTCACTGAGCCGAGTTCTCTGATGAGAATTAATGCCTCTGCTGGCAAACAGGTTAGAAGCTGGAAGAGTCAGGTCTAATCTGAGCCCTACAGTTATGACTCTAATGACAGGGTATCAGCACCCATTGCCGGTAGTCCTTTTAATAATAGGATAAAGAGCTTTCAGAGATGAGAAGGTAATGGTGGAGAGGAGGGCATAATGACAAAAATAGGGACTTCACGATTTCTCTCTCCTCCATATTCCTGAATTAGAATGCATGGGAAATTGACTTGGGCAAAGCTATTTCTGCTCTTCTCTCATTCACTTAGTGCAGATAAAAATGCAGAAAAAATTTTGGACCCAGACATCTTAATACATAAGACACAAGAAAATATTGAAGAAATGAACAGGAATGCCTAAAATATTTTACTGGATACCAACCAGGAAATTTGATAAGGTTAGAAATTAATCTGTCTATTGTGATGAAGCAAAACTGGTTAGATAAGGATGTGATTTATTATGTAGAAAATAAGTATTTTGCTTTCTGAAAAGACTGTCTTTCAAAATAGGCATTCATATTTTAAAGATAAAATTTGGTGCTGGAATTTTATGCACATATATCTTTTTCATTACAAGATTTTAAGGCAAAAAACCTTAATGTACTTCTTGAAGTTTACATTTCCTACAAAGAATGAATAAAGCTTTAGAATGGTTTAAGTATGTTTACTTTCTTTAGTACACTCTGCCCAAATCATTTTGTGGTATGCACATTTTTCTGTTACTTTTTTTCAAAAAATGTGATTACATGTTTGTTTTTCTCTTAAACATGATTTAAAAATAATTCTTTATCATGGATAGCTCAACATTCCCTAAATTCATTTGTAAGATTTGAAGATGCCTTTCAACTAAAGAGTATGTGTAAAAGAAGGGCCTCCCATCAGAATAGCTGTTCAAGAGGCATTCTTTTCTCAGATATTATCTCCTATTATTGTTGTATAAAATTTGGAAGACTTTAGAAATGTCACTTTAACCATATGTGTGCAAAATAGTCTGTTCTATAAATGAAATAGCTTCAGTGAAATAGATGAAAAATACTTATCATTATATCAATTTATATTCTTTAAATATATTTTGTATACAAGCTCTGTCTACTGAAAAGGCCTGTAATAAGTACCACCACCAAACACACTGTGGTATGTAACCACTCCCACTAAGATGCACCAGGATTCATTGGAGTAATGGCCAATTTCAGGTCAAGGGCAAGATGAACCTGGCATGTCATACAAAAAAGCCAGGAAGCTATTAAGGCATATTGGAGGAATGTCAAAGACACTCAGGAGCCAACCTGGAAGGGTATCTGTCCATCTGAAGATGACATCAATGAATATTCAAATATATTTGATGTTTGAGTTGAAACATATGAAATATATTTAACTTTTAAAATTCATGATAGGGAATAGGGAAAAATTGATTACCTTTAGAGAATGCAAGGAAATTATCTTAGTTATTTTTATGTCCTTGCTGAGATAAAATATACAATACCCAAAGTTAAAGGGATAAAACTTTATTTAGCTCACAGTTTCTAGAAGCTTAAGTCCCCAGTAGCCTGGGTCCAAGGCATGGTGGCAATTGGCAGAGGAGCAACCTTTCATAGTGGTGGAAAAGAGCAAAAGCAATAAGAGAGGAATGTGTCAAGCTTCTTTCCCTCCCTTAGATTGTATGGAGGCCATCCATCCCAGGGAGATGTAGCACTCATACTCAGTCCCAGCGTGGAACCATGAATCTGTCCCAAATTCTAGATTCAACCACCTCTGAAAAGCTTGCCCCTGTGACTACATGAGACTTTGAGGGGACATCCAGATATGGACCATAATAGAAATCAATTTCTTGTTTTGAAAATTAATAAAGTGACAGAGTCAAATATTATTCTGATTTTCTAGGGTGAGCTAGACCATAGGAAAAGCATGGGCTTCTTCTATAGATAGTGCTAATGCTGTTATATTTTAGAAGACTTTTTTGACGGTGATACACTGAAATATTTGCAGGTAGAACTTAATCCACAATAATCAGATGGCTGGAACAAAGGAGATGCAGGTAGAGTTCTAGATGAAATAAAATGGGTCAAGAGTAGAGTATCATTGAAGTTGGTGTTTGTCCATGAAGATTTATTATTTTGCTTTCGCGATTTTTATGTATCGTTGATATTTCCAAATTAAAACTTTAATAAATATTCTGAAAATTTGTCATAAGATTTGTTTTTGAGACAAGGTCTTGATGATCAGTTTCAGTTGGCCCCTTGAATTCACCAGGTAGCCCAGGTTGGCTTGAATTCACTGGATCCTCCTGCTTCATCCTTCCAAGTCCTGGGATTATGATGTGTGCCGCCATACCCAGCTCTAGTACTTTTCGTTACTTACCCATACTAAAATAAGAGAAGACGAGAGGCTTCAGGTAAAGATCAATGGTAGTACACATGCTTAGTGTACATGAGTTTCTGCATCCAATACCCAGCACCAAAAAAGAAAAACAAAAAGCTGATGAAGAAGATCTCAAACATAAATGACTCAGATATTTGTGTTCTATTAATAGGTAAAAAGTGAAAGCCAACCTTCAACGATGTGTGAACCATAATGGTAGGAAAAGGGGGTACTTTGCAACTATTCCAAATGGCCGTAAGTATGGGTGCAGGAACCACATCCACCGCTGTGACATGAAACATACTCTTTTGTTACTGGGCTGTTACTCAGGAACAACTGAGTAGTAAGGAGCATAATTTAATAATGAATGGCCATATAACAAACACACTTATTTAAGCCTTTAAATAAAAATTTTAGCAGAAATTTTAAATATGCATCTGATCTCAAAATTTTAAAATGTTTTAAAAGAAAGCTTTATTTATATATTCATATATACAACCACAAGCTTTATCTGAGTATCTATCATATTGGTAAACAAAACAAAATCTCTATCCTCAAAGAATTCAAAATCTTAAAATAAAAAAATCAATGATTATAATGTTCTTTTATAAATATTATAATAGTGTCTGTTTTTTCACTATTGTGCTTTAGCATTTAGAAATGTCTGGTCCATAAAGAATTGAAATGAATATTTCATAGATGAATGGATGAACAAATGGTACTATGGAAGGATGTGGTGGGAAATAAAATAGGAAAGTTAGATAAAGGTCAGGCCAAGTAAAACTAAAAATATTTTGCTAAAAAAAAATTCCATTTTGAAGATTAGATTAGTCTTTTTAAAAAAAAAAAAAAAGTAGACTTCAATTTTAGACTTTTTGTTAAGAAGCATTTTCAGAAGAAAAACATGAAATGTTCCCCCAAAGACTCATATATCGAAGGCTTGATCGTCAATGCAGAGTGGTTCAGAAGGGGAGCCAGGAGAGCACTGATCTAATCAATGTATTAATCCATTGATGAGTTCAGAGCTGAATGTGTTATTAGAAGGCTATACTTAGTTCAAGGAAGGAGGTCACAGGAGACATGTCTTTGAAACATAGATCTTTTCTCAGGCTCTTTTCCTTTTACTCTTATTTAAACTGCCGGGAAGTAAACAACTTTCCTCTGCCATTCCAGTCAGTCACAGTATGTCTGCTTTGGAACCAGTAGGCCCTAGACCAAAAATCTCGGGAACTGCGAGCAAAGCAATACTCTCCTCCTTTGAATTTTCTGTGTCAGATATTTTGTCTCAGTGATGAAAAGCTCAGCAAATACACAGTTCCTTACTCTCACATACAGTCTCCTCTGTCATCAACTTCTTACACAGTGGGTGGTTTGTTCCAATCCATAAACATCATATGGATTGGATGGCACATCATAATCGCTCAAAGTCGACTCTTCACATTGTTAGAGTCATACAGCCTATGGATTTGAATACACCTACAATCACAGGAATTCACTAGTGGAGCTTAATGTAGAATAATGGAATGATCTCACAGTCCTAAAATCCCTCTGTGCTCCATCTATGTATTACTTCCCCACACCCCTCCCCCTCCCCAAAAGTACTAAGCTGTTTTCCTAATGTCTTCATTGTCTTGCTTTTCTTCCAGCATCATATTTAGAAATGCATAGTGCATAGTGTTGTTTTCTTTCACTCAGTACTATGTGTTTTTAGGTTTCTCCATGTCTTTTCATGGCTTAATAGCCTATTCTTTTTTTTTTTTTTACAGTGCTCAAGTTTTTTCTGATTTCCCAGGTGTAATACAGTTTACATATCTGCTTACCTAACTAAGGAACAACTTTGTTGCTTCCAAATTTTGACAATTATGAATAAAAAGGCTATAAATCATGTACGGAGTATCATGCACATGTAAATTTCCAAATGAATAAATTCCAAGGAGTGCAACAGCTGGATTATGGATATGTTTAGTTTTGTGAGAAACTGCCAAACAGCCTCCAAAAAAAGAGCTATCATTTTTCATTTCCAACAGCAATGAGTGAGCATTCCTGTTCCTCCATGTCTTGCTTGCTCAAGATGCTGCACATGGTTTGGATTTTGGCCATTCTAGTAAGCATGTGGTGATGTCTCATCACTGTTTTAACTTACAGTTCTCTAATGATATATAATGAAGTATCTTCTTCTGTGATCCATGTATCTTCTTTGATGAAGCATCTTGTAAGGTCTTTTGCCTGTTTTTCAAATCAGTCATCAGTTTTCTTATTGTTGTTTTAAGATGTCTTTATACATTGTGGAAAACAGTCTTTGGTCTGATATATTTTTTCCAAATATTTTCTTCTAGTTGTCTTCCCGTTCTCCTGATAGCATTTCTCACTTGGGAGAGAACAACTTTTAAATTTTAGTGGTCTAGCTTGTCAGTGATTTTCCTTATGAATTATAACTTTGGCATTTTTATCTCCAAACCCAAAGTTATCGAGATTTTCATCCATTTATTTTTTAGAGCTTTGTGGTAGTACATCTTACATTAAGGTCTGTAATCTATTCTGAAGTCTGAAAGGTCTGCATCTACACTCTATTTTTATCCATGTGTATTTTCAATTATTCTCACACCGTTTACTGAAAAGACAGGTTTTTTTTTTTGTTTGTTTTTTGTTTTTGTTTTTTTTTTTTTTTTTTTTTTTTTTTTTTTTTTTTTTTTTTTTTTTTTTTTTTTTTTTTTTTTTTTTTTTTTTTTTTTTTTTTTTTTTTTTTTTTTTTTTAGGACTACGTTGACATCTATGAAGGAATTGAAAGGAGACTTTTAAATAGTGTTTAATTCACTGTTGTAGAGTAAAAATATCCCTGGCCATTACCATTGAATAATAAGCTAATATATCAAAATTAAGCACATAGCAAAAAAGTTCTCTCTACCAGATTTTCCTAAACACTCATTTACATATTGTAATGTTCTTTAAAATGAAGATGAACATCACTGTTTTCAGTTTTTATTCTAAGATGAAGCATATTCTTTTTTTATTTAATTTTTTTATTTTATTTTTTTCTTGTTTCAGAACCTTTGTTTGTTTATTCACTCATTTTTATGGCCGGCTCAGCCCGCCTAGAGGGCAGGGCTGGTGCAGCATGTGGTGCCAGGGATTGAACCATGGTCCCTGAAGCCGCCCAAGCTTTCCCAAGCAGGCACTTTAGACCACTGAGCCATCCTGCCGGGCCCCAGATGAAGCATATTCTTATGAATTGAAAATATATGATTGACTTGATGAAGAGAAAATAACAAAATTCTCAATGCTCAAAAATAAAATGTTTTAAAAACTGCAATAATAAAAAAAGTGTTAATTCATAATTGCTTATCATTTATAATAACCATTTCAAAACTGAGATGGTATTTTTGCTTAATAAAAATGTAAACTATGAGAGATAAATTCACCTAATGAGTTTATTATAAATCTATTATTGATACATGAAACTGGTATCACTCAAAAAAATTATAAAAGAAGAGCAAATGCTTTTAAGAGAAAATATAGACAATAGCATTAAATACAGTTCACCTTGTACCTTATACTCATATTGTAAAGCCAGATACTCTCATTAACACTGACTCTAGATAGAGTACAGGCAAAATTAGTTCATAAACATCATCAATTCTTCCTACTAAGATTTGGGACAAAAAGGAAAAGTGATATTTATTCATTCAATATTTATTAAGTCTCTACCACAAGTACATAAAGGAATAGACAGCACTATAGGAGATAAAATGACATATCAGAAAATGTTCTACCTTCAAGGAGAACGCATTCTTCTAGGGCAGATAAGGACTTACCTAGATGATTTATAGTTAAAATAGAAAAAAGTCTGGAGATGAAAGAGGCACAAGTAAGTTACTAATGATTTCAGTAAAGAAAGAATTATTTTCAACTGGCAAAATCAGCAAATATTTTTTATGTCAGAAAAATTTTTTAATCTAAACCTTTGGTAAAGCAAGATAGAACTGTCACAGCTCTTTCGTGTAGTCTATTTATGCTTCATAGCTCCAAATAAATAGAGCTGGTATCCTCCTCTTGGTTCTGTATCTTTATTTCTCTTTCATCTTATAAAAGCTCTATTCCCCGGATATTCATGCTTGTAGGCTTCCCACTTGCTAGTTTTTGTCAATCAACAGCTCTGGTCATTTTCCTTCAATCTTTGTAGATTTTGGTTCCTGAAACGTCTTCCCTTAAACCCTGGTACATTATTCTTGCTAAGTTCCACATGCATTCACACAAGATGGCTGCTAACAGGTGTTCAAGTCTGGGGAGCCACTCCATCAATGTCACCATCATTGATTTACACAGATACTTAGACGAATAAAGCATCTTGAAGAAGGATGTCATTTTCTAATTAGCACAGTCGTCATATTGGCTGGTAGCAGGGTTGTGCATAGATAGTGCATTCAACACTCTGCCTCTTTGTTCCATGATCTCCTCTCTACCGAGTACCATCCCACATCAGCCATATGATCTCCAAGCTGTACCTTAGATTTTATCACCTGCAGAAATTAGACTACTTTTCTAGCCTCCTATTTTTTTTAGTTCTCTTATCATGACTCTGAAGCAATTTTCCTCCAAAGTTGGTAGTACTGATTCATTCTTTCCTCGA
Source organism: Myocastor coypus (assembly GCA_004027025.1). Taxonomy (NCBI): domain Eukaryota; kingdom Metazoa; phylum Chordata; class Mammalia; order Rodentia; family Myocastoridae; genus Myocastor; species Myocastor coypus. The sequence continues at coordinate 30,629 of PVJA010001110.1, read as the reverse complement.
TTTTGTATTCATTTGTCACAGTTATCTCCTAGTAGCTGAGACTTCAGAATCTTTCATTAGAACCATTGCATTCCAAGTGCCCTCAACACCCTTTCCTCTCTTTTTTTCACATTCTCTAGGGGATAAACCAATGCTGGATGAAGCCAGCAGCTGCTTTCTCTCGGCTGGCACCCATGCAGCTAAGCATCACTAGAGAAAGCCCACAGCCACCATATGGCTGCCTCCCACCTCATCCTGTAAGTGGATTTTCTGTAACTCACGCAGTTTCAGCAACGCCAGTCCTTTAATAGATCATATACCCAACTGAGGTTTACCACTTCTGTGTATACGGCTCCTTTTTATTGGGATGATTTTCTTCTAAACCATAGTGTGATGGTCGCTAATTTGGTCTTTGAACATTGGATTAATAATAATTAGTCGCTAATGTTTACGGAGTACTTTCTTTGTGCCAGCTGTTTTAAGTTCGTTCAATTTCGATGTCTGTGTAGGCAGATAGCATTAATTTTACCTTAGAGTTGTGAAAATTAAGGATTAGTGAGGTCAAGTAACTTACTCAAAACCAGACAGAGAGTAACTGAGTAAGATATAACTGCATGTTAGCTGACTGTAGACCTGTGTGACTTACTATTCTGTTACTTCTTCTGGACTGTCTTCCCATTTTCCCTCTTACCCGACTACACACCATCCTCCCAAGACACTATAAAATTATTTGAAACAATTTTTTTTCATTTGTGATTATACATATATTCATTTATTTGTGAGTGAAAGATGACGCTGACTTAGTTCTCAGTGATGGCAGTGGACACAGCAGTGGACTCCGGTATATTTTAGAAACAGTAGGTGGTGAGAAAATCAGCATAATACGCATAGCTTTCTGGGGAAAGCACAGAACAATGGGCTGCTACATTGGAGTCAAGAGAAGAATTTTAGAAAATAAGTTATACTAAAGTCTGTTTGTGATTTTGCTGAGTATAGCATAGCGGCAGTGTGAGAATACTGTGATAATAGCAGTGACAGCCAAAGAGATCTGATAAAGGAAGCCCTGGCATTGACAGAGCTGGGACCCCTGAAATCAATCAAGGCTATCAGTGTTGTCTGAGGATACCTTATGGACCCTGGGACACATTCAGATGGAATTCTGAACAAGTGAGGCGCTGGTGACCTCACCCTCACTTTGATTAAATAAGTTATTTTCTAGATTGGGTTTATACTTAAATTTTGACTTGAATAAGGTGATCTAGGTCAGTGAACTCTAAGAATCATGGCATAATATGTTACTTTCCAAGAAGTAATTCTTGAGACAATTATATATATAACTACTTTGAAGAGATTCTAAGTCAAACCAAGAGAAAGCAATACTTCTGACTCTGTTCTGGGAGCCTTAAAGATTACTCAACGGTGGTGGAATAAAGAACCCTTAGCTATCTCTGAGCTCAAATATCCTGGCTGCTGTTTTAGTCAGTGCTCTGAGACAGTGGGGCAATCTACACATCATCTACAGATTCCTGCCAGTGGCTGTGATAGGGTGGACTCGGGCCACTGCACTTCTGGTATCTCTGGGCAGCAGCAGGGATAGAGTGCAGGCAGTAAGGCCAGCTTCCATGGAGGCAACAGAATCTCCCATGGCTCCCTCCAGGAAATTCCTGATTCTTGACATCTCTTGAAAATGGGGACAGTGATATTGTTTCCAGTTGTACCTCATCGGCTACTATTTATATTTCCTGTGTGTAAGTGAGTCAGACAGCTGAAGGCCATTGGGAAAAGTGCTGTCACCTCCCAGAACAATATGTCTTCACGTTGGTTTGGGGGTTCCTGGGAAGAGACTTAGTTCTAGCCTGTTTCTAAGGCTCTTCTTGCCCTCATTTTCTAAAAGAACCTTGTCCTGACTCTGCAGGCGTTGCCCAAATATCCTGGCTGCTGTTTTAGGCAGTGCCATGAGACTGTGGGGGCAGTCTATGCATTATCTATACACATATAAATACTGCTTGTTTGTAGAAACAAACAAGCAAAAAAGAAAAAGAAATCTCCTTGCAATAGTTTAGAGAAGTTTTATTAGCCCTCATAAATTATATCATTTAGCAAAGAACTGTTTGCTAATTTATTCAGTGAATATTTAAGGAACATATCATTTGCCAAACTCTGGCTGGGGGTTATAAAAAAGAATGTGATTCCCATTGTTTCTGGAAGACACAAATAACCATGGATGTGCGTGATCTGCACAGTAATGAAGGTAATTATAAAGGGTGATGGGTGCAGAAAGGCAAAGCCATGATGTCATTCACTTAATTTTTTCTTGCTAGGGACATTAACTAAAAGATGTATCAACTGGACCAAGAAAATACTCAGATTAATGATAGTAGGGATAACTTCTGTGATGCATTTGATAGTCAGTACAGTTACTGACCCTGTGATGTTAGCGCCTTCAATATTAACTGCTCATTTTGTAGACAACTGAACAAGAATTTCTGGTGACAGCACAAAAATTCAGTGAAATAGTAATATAAAATTACAAATCTAAGTGAGCATTCTGGAAACCTCCGTCCTTTGGATGGGAGATCAATTTAAATGTTTACAATTACAGCAAGGTTTAAAATCTCACTATATGACTCACGTTTGTATCACTCCATTAGCATATGATAAAAATCTACATCCATGGGAAGTGATAAAATAACATATACAAAAGCGGTCCAAAATATTCCTGGGGATATAGAGGATCTGCAGAGAAAGTTGCTGTCCGTGTCACAACAGGGGGTCACATTTGATCCCTAAGTTAAAGATTGGGATCCATTTGCTGATGCTATTAAAAAACAAATGAATAAACTGAATTCATTTGCATAGCTCAAGGCTCACTTTGGTTTTATGTTGGAATTGGTGTACTTATTCTCTGCTTAGAATCCTTCTCATTAAAGTGTGTCATGGACGATTCTCAACCCTGCAACAACTACGGGCCGTACAGCCATCACTGACTCTGCAGCAACTTCTTCAAAGCAAAGAAGGGGGAACTATGGGAGACCACCCGGGCGACCCTTCTTAAAAGAAGAGCAATTGTCTCCCTTTTGGCTGTGCCTGAGCTTATTTCCATGTGTTACTACGTACAGAGCTGGTTGGGAACTTTTCTTTATCCCTTTAATTGGCTTTTAGCAATGCATATTGGTCCAGCTGAGATGCTGGCGGTCGTCTTTGAACATGGCACTCATGTTTCCCTGATAACCCACACCTGTTGCTCTTTGGTGTGAGCCAGGTTGAGACCAGATGGAGATCCAAGGCTCCATGCTGTTGGTTGGGATCGAGCCTTGAGATAGAGGCTATGAGATCCTGAAAGATTACACACCAGAGCTGAAGCACCAGACCCAAAACATTAGATACTATTTCAACAGTATAATACAAATTAGTTTTTTTGCGTAGCCTTCTCTCTGCATATGACAGAGGTAAATGCAGGCCTCCCACCCAGTCCAGCTCATAGTACTCACCTACTTCCTACGACTCTCAGTCATTCATCCTCAAGCAGCTCCTCCTCATGACTGAATAAACCAGGATTTGGCCTTGGGTCCAGGTCTTTGTTCTGCATAGCCATCACCATGCCTGGACTTAGGACCCCCTCGGCTCCCCATAACTGTAAGTTTCCTTTAGTATCTTGATTCCTACCGTGGGTTGCACTGGAAGTGGTACACTGAAATTAACTTGATGGTATTCCAATAATTTATCTACGGGATTACAAATATAAACTTCCTATACTGATAAGAGTACCAAAGAGGGGCTCACTACAACTCTGGCAGAAACTCACTGATACCATCACAGAAGGAAGCTGAGAAGGGTCATACAAATCCACAGGGATTTTAAGGTAGATAAGTAGCAGAACCGTTTTCAGGCTTTATGAAAAATGTATACGCAGCCATGGAGTCCTGTCAGCGGCATGCATGCACCAGTGCATTCTGGGTACAGCGCAGGCCCAGGGATGGATGAATATTGAGGGTGGAAAGAGAGTTTGGGACCAGATCACTGTTTGTTATCCCAAGGCTTCCACTGAAGATTTCTGTGCAAAAAGAAGACCCATGATTTGTGTTCAGTCTTGGGAATATCCCCGTAGTAGAAGAAGCTTAAGTGAAGTTGGGAAACCTCAACAAAAATTGTACTTGTTACCTGAGAGAGAAAGAAAAGGTTATGGGTGATGTCATTGCTCAGCACAGGAAAAGGAAAAGTAGAACTTGACGATCTCTAGGGGTTAAACTGAAAAATTTGAACAGCAGATACAAAAGGTGAAGGAAAAGGACTTACAGTACTCTCATTAGCCCACAGGGTAGGTCGTGATACTGTTCACCAAGAGGGGATGAGAAAGAGAGATTTTATAGAGACAGCAGTTCCGGATGGCAACACAAGGGCACATGTGCTTTAGTCAATATCCCGATAGGACTGAAAGCACATGTATTTACTTTGATAATCCTTCTGGCCTCCATAAGTTTTGAATTGTTTTTATAACTCTGAAAATAAATTTGTATTACTCTTCTACACTCCCCTCTTTGTAATTATATCTTTGCAAAATCTGAGAGTAAGACAACTACATAAAAGTACATAACCTATAAAGGAAAATAAAACATGCCCAGGTAAGATCAATCAGTGCCTTCTGAGTCTTTGGCAGGAATTATATGACTGTGGATTACATCATAAACAATGCATTTCTGCTGCCACTGGATTTTTTTCTTTATATACACATTCGAATATTTCCATATCAAAGCTTATAAGAAATAAGCTGTGAATTTCACACCATTTAAGAAGCTCCTGACATTTCCAAAGATACCCCTGGGGTTTAGAAAGAGAGTCTTTCGACGAATACTGATCTCTAGGAAATGAAAGGAGACCTCCTCGTAAAATTTTATCCAAATACAATAACAAAGGAACACTTGCTATCCGAAAGAACTCTTAAAAGGAATTGAATTTATTTTTGAAAAAGTAAAACAATAGCAGCAGCTGCAGGTTACGTCTTGCTTTTTGCTTTTGCTTTTGCGGCCATGTGCATGCTGAGTGGGTAATTTGATGAAGAAGGTTTGTGCATAATGAGCAGAAAATTGCCAGTGATCGATCTGCTATATACATTATCTCTGTGCCGAAGTAAAGTAGGAGGTAGTGAAATTATGCTTTGAATTCAAGACTGCGTTAATCGTTGACTTAGATAATTTTTCCAGTAGTTTGTTTTGTTTGCCCAATTACAAGATAGCCATCCAATGACTTGAAATCCATTATTAACCACCCAGCCCCCTGCTTTGTTCTTGTTTCATAGACAAGTGTTTAATCTTTCTTTTTAAATGAAGATGTGATAACTTAATCCTTGCCTGCCAGTGTATGACTGAGTGGGCAAACAGTTGATAACGTCTCATTAAGTTCTTTGACTAGAAAATATGTGTAGATATCATAAAATCATCTTTGGACAACATCTAAGAAATAACTTTTGTAAGTTTGGGAGTCCTTTATCCAGAGAAACATCCGTGAGTGTGTCTGCTTAGGCTGGTGCCTGGCTGGTGCAGGATCTCAGTAAGTCTTTGTTGAATGAATAAATAAATGCCTAGTGACTTCCGCTTCCTCTTCTCTGCTATCCAAACAGCTGCACACATGATCAGAGCAAGAGATGTTCATTCACTGATTTTCCTCACATCACCAGCCTAGAATAATCCTGAAGTTTATAACCCAAACTAGCTCACTTTTGAAAACGCAAGGGATGCTGTTAACACACACATCAGGAAAGCAGACATGAATGAGGGCCATCTCGGGCAAATTGGGACATATGGTCACCCTACAATGAGAGGACCATCAAGGTGCCAGAGGACCAGAGAACAAATGTTGTTTCTTGCTTGTATCTCACTTCTTCTCTATTTTCTTGACACTTTACTCAGCTTGCTACAATTGATCTAACCTTTTGAGCTGATTACTGAGCGTTCCCTAAACTCACTCTCTCTCTCTCTCTCTCTCTCTTTCTCTCTCTCTCTCTCTCTCCCCCCCTTCTCTCCCTCTCTCTCCCTTCGCAATTTGAATTGTGCATTAAAGAGGCATTTAAAAGTCTTATGAAAAGAAGTAAAGGATCTTTTGGGACACTATTTTAATCCCTTGGAAAACTATATCTGATACATAGTTGGCTTAATAAATACTTTCCTCAAAATAAAATAATAAATAAAATTCTGGTTTCAAAACGGCACAATAGAGAACTCATAAACACCGTACCCACTTGCAGCCCATATAAGTAATGAAGAATACATACTTAAATATGTTCATCCATGGTAAAATTAAGAACATTATTTACTTGATAAAAAAATGAATTCTTTAAATCTGGAAAGCAAAAACACAGCACTGAATTTCAAAGTTCCTTCCCAGAACACACCCAGGAACAGCGTGGCCAGCACTCCACAATTGGAGTGGGTGAGAAGCAGGGGCAGAGGAGGTCAGAGGCAACTGGGAAGGGTTCCAGACAGCCTGCCAGCTCCGCCCCTAGCAGCCACAGTCACGTGCTTCAGGATCAGTGAGTGCAGGCGCTGGGATGGAAGGATGGGGCAACTGTCAAGTGCCCCTGGTGCCCCTGGGGAATCAGGAGCAGCTTTACTCCAAGTGCCACAAGTCATTCCTCCACCGCTCCCCCTGGAAACAGGGCAGCTGCCCCATCCAAGCATGCTTTGCAAGTGACAGAAACTCTCACAAAGATCAGCTACCAAAAAGAGAAAAAAGAAAGAAAGAAAGAAAGAAAGAAAGAGAGAGAGAAAGAAAGAAAGAAAGAGAAAGAAAACAAAATTTTTTTTTAAATTAAAAAATCAAAAAAATATAAGTAGTCTTATAGGTTGAGAAACACTGCAAAATGGGAGCTTTTCTTTTCTTTTTTTAAGGTCAGAGAGTAGACAAATGAAAGACTTTACTAGTAGAAATAGTGTAAGACTATAACAAACCAATTTTATATCAGGGAGATGAGGGGAGTTTTTAATTTAAAAAAAAGAGGTGAGTGGCTATGAAGCAGAAACACTGAGACACTCTGGAAATGAGGTGAGCATAACTTTTGAATAAATGTTCACATATAGGTAAATTGCAAAATATACACACTGACACAAAACAAATGAGGTTTCTGAAAACTGCACCAAGAACTCATCTCAGTATGTACCACAAGCAGAAGAGAGAAAGAAAAAAGAATGAAAAGAGCAAACACAACAAAACAAATGAGGACTAGAGCCTGAGAGGCAAGATTCGCCCACCAAGCATTCCAACTTCAGAGAATATGAAGAATTCAGAGGGCACTTCATGGTACAAGAGCCAGAAAGATTGTAGGACTTGAAGACTATGTCCTAAACTTAAAAGGAGTTACCAAGAAGCAAACATAATAAAAACAACAAAGTGGTTTGATTTTAAACAATTCCATAGTTACACCAGGCATAAAATTTAAAAAGCTAGAGGAGAAATATATCAGATTACTTCCAGTGGAATTATACTCATCAGCAAACCACTGAAAACAGTGGAGTGTTTGGGGGTGTCTCAAACAATTGAGGGAATATGCCTGTAAGTTTCTAATTTTATGTACAAATAAACGCTCATTCAAACATAAAGACAGAGTGAAACCTCTTCAGGTATGTGACTCTTCAGAATTCCCATCCCGCCTAGGTCCTTTAACAAAAGTTGTTAGAGGATTCTATTAGCTAGACTTCTCCAGAAGGACAGAACTGATAGGAACTATCTGCATAATTATGAAAGGAGAATTTGTGTTAGGCTCATGGGGTCAAAGACAGGTGGAGAGCTGGAGGATCTAGTAAGTGCTTGGCCCAAGAAGGTGGAAGTGACAGAATAGACAAGGTCACAGAGGTAGCACCAGTCCAAGGTTGAAGACTTCGAAGCTCACTGCCGAGTCACAGATGTCCTTGAAAGGCTGGAGACATAAGACGCAGGGCCGGAGACCACAGTAGCAAAAGGCAGACGCCACGCAGACGGGAGCTCTTCGACAATGGGTGCGCTTCCCTTCTTTCCCTCTTTACTCCATCCAGACTGCAAGCCTATTGGTTGGTGCCCCCCACAACTAGAGAGGCTCTTCCCTCATAGGTTTCCAATCACGCCATGAAGCATCCAGAACTGTGCTTTACTGCTGTGTAAGGGACTTCTTGTTCTAGTGTGGTTGACACATCATAATTAATGGTCACAAGAATATACCATAAGGAAAAAAAAATAATTTCTAAGAAGAAGCAACTGTATGCACTAATTGTACAGTTAAATACTAATAATTGAAGTGAAGTTCATTTCTAAGAAAGTAGTGTTAGATTATTTTTATTATAAGCATCACATAAAATATAACTGAAGTTCTATAACTATCTGTGATTGCTGTACAATATGTCACTAGCCCATAAAGGTATAAACTGAAAACTGTAATTTTGGATTAATCTGAGGGCTGCTCAAATAGCTCAGTGGATTAAATCACCTGCAAGCAGGCACAAGGGGTGGGGGTTAGATTCCCCAGGCCTGCCATGCTGGCCCCTCCCCCGGGGTACGTACTTTACATTAATCTGAACTGTAAACTTCTGATTCATCAGACTGGTTCTTGCTACCAGAGAAGGGAAAGTCAGAATCTAGGATTTCGCAGGACTGGACTCCGAGAGCATGTGCATGGCAGAATCCCTGACATTGGGTAATCTCTTTCAGTGTATCTTCTGGGAGATGAGAATTTTCAATTTCTAAGTAGTTTTTTTTTTTAATGATATTTTCAAGGATTTTTCAAGTTTAGAAGGATTCTCATGAGAAGAAAATTTGGTAAATAAAATTGAGTATTAATAAGATATACAAATCCCATAAATGCTCTAATACCTAGTTTTCTGTATAAAGCTATATATTACCTATGGGCTAACTCCAGAGTACAAGGTCAGCCTGGTCTGCATATCAAGACCCAAGACCCCAGAACAAAACAAAAATAAAAATAATCCATGGTTTACTCAGGAGGTTGCCTGTAATGAGCCTCAAGTCAGAATTTAGAATTACTCTCCCGCCATCGACGTTACAATTGGTGTCTGGTGGACATGGCCCAGCAAACTGCAATCTTCTTGGGAGCACCATTACTCTCTCCACAGTGGGCGCTGACATGATCCTGCCTCTTGGATGTTGGGGATTGGCCCAGGAGATGGGGCCATAACTTGAGTAAGATCCCCTAAGTTTTCTGTCCACCACTAGAATTGAGAGGGTTTGCTTTGATGTTTGCTTTTGTGCTTGTTTTTTAAGACCTTGAAATGCATGTGGATGTGATCTTGGTTGCATTATGAAGAAAGCTAACAGATGGGAGGAAGGAAGCTAGAGAGGCTGACGTAAGGAGCAGAAGGATGGAGTCGTGGTGGGATATGTCCCGGCATCCTATGGCACTGGTCGTACTCCTGTCTTTCCTAGGCCAATGAGCTCAACCTTGCTTCACAGTGCACTTAAATGGTCTTTCTATCATTTGCCGCCCAAAGACTCCTGTCCACATCAGTACTTTCCCCTGAGCAGGTGTACAGTAAAGGTCACTGGATCCGGGGGAGCAGTCCAAGTGGTCAGGCTATGGGAAAGCAACGTAAATGGGCCAAGTCGGGCATCCTAATGGGGGAGGAGCATGTGTATGAGAGCAGAGTGGACCATGTGGGGGAAATTTTGCCAACAGGAGGCAAATCACCACATGGCAGCAGCCCATGCCAACAGAACACAGCAGAGGTGACAGTAGGTCCCAGTAGGAAAAGGTCTCCATCCAGAAATTGAAAATGACATTTTGGGAATTACAGTAGAACATGGCACGATTTGGGACTGCTGTGATATTTCTGTGACCTCATACTTGATATGCATTGTTTTTTTTCTCTCTCTCTTAAATAGCATTGTCTTCTGTTCGTTTGTGCTAATGTAATTCTAGACTACTTTATGATACAGTTCCAAAGAAGGAGAGAATTGATGTGTCGGTCTGTGTTATGATTTATGTATAGGTGTCTCCCCAAAGCCTCATGTGGTCGTGGGGAGGCTTCTGGAATTTGTAATTGATTATTGTAGAAATGGATGCTGCCTCTCCCCTGGGGCAGGTGATTTGCATTTCAATGTAAGGGAGGAAGAGAAGTTAGCTGCTTGAACTGCTGCTAGCTCTCCCTGTTCTCTCACTCTTGCCCGCCGCCAGAAAAGGTTGTTTTCTGCAATGTGCCTCTCTGCCTTGGAGCCAGCTGAGTATGGATGGAAACCTCCAATAACTGTGAGCTAAGTAAAGTTTTCCTTCCCTCATTTTGAGTGTCGGGTATTTGTCCCAGTAACGAGAGAAGAGTAACTAAGACAGCCTACTGGACACTGTACTGGAAGATTTTTAGAGTTGTGGGTGAAGAGCAAAACCAAGAAGAGTGTACCTTCCCCAAAGTTATTCCTGGACCTTCTGGGCGCAAGGGTTACCTTTAAAGATGTGTTGTTTTTCATAAAACTATAGTTTTCATTTGTGAGCATTATTTTAAATTATTTTCTCAACGTGAATGTCAAGGATTCCTCAATGGTTAGCAGAATTTGTAGATGAAGAAAATTATATGCATCAAAGAGAGTTGACTTAGAAAATAGTCCAGATTACAAACGTTCTTTGATTTGTCATATATTTCTTATGTATCTTTGCCAGTTCATCTGTTTTGAGGCAGTAATCACTTCAATCTATACCAGAATCATTGTATAGAAAATTGGTTAACTGGTCATTAAAATAGGATTCTTCCTTTCTGAATTTTCAATTATGGTGACAGTAGAATAGCAAAGGTAGGGCTGAGAAAACCCTCACCTTCAGAATTTACAAAGGAAATGATGTGGAATTACTTCTAAGTCTTGAGGGCCCCTAGTTAGATCAGAAACACTGACAGAAAAGTTGCAAGACCAGGAAAGGAAATTTGATGGTGATACATTTTTTAGAGAGCTGTGACCAGTCTGTGAGTTCTGTAAGAGAAGGGATGACTGCCTCCTCCATCTTTTTGAGCTTTGTGAGATAGACTTTGTGGGAATAACTTGCAAAACTCGGAAACATTTTGAGAGACATGGGATACAATGATGGATCTCTGAGGGCATTATATTATCCCTGTCTCAACAGGACTAGAGGTGGCTATATAGGCATCATGATGAGTTTGCTGGACCAAAAGGCATATGAACTGGATCAGAGCCATGTGGAAGAAAAAAATCGTTGTGGGGTCATTGTGTGCTACCTTGAAAGATCATACTGAAAGGTCCAAGTTTCTGAACAATGAGAAACTATAGTTGAATTCAGAATTTTTAGGGGCTGCAAGAAGATTAAAAATGATAGGCAAGAATCACACAAAGTTAGAGGTGTCCATCAGAGATTGTCTAAAGCAACCATGCAAATCTTCCTTGGAAGGGCCCAGCGGGATGGCTCAGTGGTCTAAAGCGCCTGCTTGGGGAAGCTTGGGCGGCTTCAGGGACCGCGGTTCGATCCCCGGCACCACATGCTGCGCCAGCCCTGCCCTCAGGGCGGGCTGAGCCGGCCATGAAAATGACTGAATAAACAAACAAGGGTTCTGAAATAAGAAAAAATAAATAAATAAATAAATAAATTTAAAAAAAAATCTTCCTTGGAAGAAAGAGATGGCTTTTCTCACCAACAGCATGAAGCCAGTATAAGGAAGAGCCACCTTCACTTATGTCTACTCCACTGCCCAGCTGAATTTTACAGATCCTCTTACTCCCTCTCCAAAACGTGTCCAGGCCTTTGGCACTCTAAAATATTGTCAACTACTCTGCAGTATGCCTGTTGTACTTCTACTCCTATGTGTTACTTTGACGTTGCTGAACAAGTGTCAGTGCGTTCTCTTTCCAAATGTATTTATATCAGTCATATTTATTATTGTAGTGAAATAATTTCTTAAAATACTGCATAGCACATGGATATTGTTTGTGCAAATGAAATGAAATACTTTCTCATCAATGCAAGTTATTTTTTGAAAAAATAACTAATGGCCTCTATTCTGGGGTAGCTCTTAAAAATTTGCAACTAAATGGCAGAGTCTGCTTTTTATTTTCTAACCCTCTCTACCTAAAATGCTGCATGAAAAGAAAGCATCATAGGCTTACTTAATGCCAAACAAGAACAAATGTTGGCAGAGAACATACTGTCATTTTTTTTTTTTTTTCACAGAAAGACGCACTGTCAACGGCAATGCCTCTGTCTTAGCCATAAGGTAGAAAAGTAAATACCTCCAGAGATTCTACGGTCTGTGTGCCAGTAGGGCCATATGACCACTGGAGGGCCAGTCTTTCGGTATCACTTACCAAATTCTTTATGTCACTCTATTCATTCATTCAATTAATATGGACTGAGCTCCCACTAGGAGGCTGGCTGAAAGACAAGGCCTCCTGGTGAACAGATAGTGCGACTCACCTGATTCATCAGCAGGCTTCCGCATGGAATGCTGGGGAGGTTAGAGCTTGAGGTGGCCTCTCCTAATGACGCTCACTGTGCCAGAAGGCTCACAAGGCCAGGGCTGGTTTCCAGGCTTTGGCACTCAATTATTTATATCCACAACCTGGCCTTTTCCTTCTAGAGTGACAGGTTCTCCCATCATGTCGTAGAGTATTGTTTACACATATGCTCCAGCCCTGCAGAGTGAGGCCTTGGCCTCCCCAGTCATAGAGCCTCAGGAAATGCTGCCCAAGGGTGGAAAGATGTCCGGGTGATTCTGAGTGTACAGGCTTATCTTTTCTCTTTTTATTTTCCTTCCTTCCTTCCTCTCTCTCTCTCTCTCTCTCTCTCTCTCTCTCTCTCTCTCTCTCTCTCTTTCTCTCTCTCTCTCTTTCTTTCATACAGAGTCTCACTACACAGCCTGGCCTCGGAGTGATCCTGTCTCAGCCTTTCCAGCACTGGAATTACAGGTGTGTGTCACCATACTCAGTTTTGGTGGCTGGCTTAGTGTGGGGCTGGCACTGCATGCAATACCAGGGATCAAACCTGGGTTCTTATGGCCTGCAAATAGCTCAGCAGATTAAAATGCCTGGAAGCAGGCACAAGGGCCTGGGTTTCATCCCCAGGGCTGCCATGCAGGTCTCACCCCCGGGGTGCTCTGAGACTGAGAGTGGTTGCGTGCACCTATAATCTGAGCTCTTGGGAGGCTGTAAACAGGTGGATTACTATGAGTCCAATCTAGTAGCAAGACCTTGAACACTCTATAGACCCTTCCCTAAAACACAAAACAAAACAAAACGAACATAACAAAAAAGCTCCTAGGTCCTTGCATTTGCCAGGTAGGTGTTTAGACAGGTGAGCTCTCTTCCAGATCCTACAGGCTGGCTCTTATGCATTAAGCAAAGATTATCACTGATTTCTCTAGCTTGGTCAATTCCTACTTGACTCAAATATGTGCTAATTTTTTCAGGACACTAACTGTTTGAAAAGGGTTAAAAATGCTCATCGGTGCTCACAACAGAATCAGTGAGGGCTGACTTTTGAGGAACTGTATTCTGTAGCTTGAAGGCTGGATGCCACATGAATCTGGTGTGTTCCAAGCTTAGGCTCCAAGGTGCCTCTACTGGAAGGTGGTGGAAACTTTGAGAGGTGGTAACCAGTGGAGGTCCTTAGGTCCATGGGCCTGTACCTTTGGAAGAGACTGCGGGCCTGAGCCCCTTCCTCTTTTATTGCTTTTGCTCGCCAGCTCCTGCTGTGACCATCTGCCACCATCATGACATGCTGCCCCACCACAGGACTAAGGCTATGTATAGATTGATCATGAACTGAAACCTCCAAAACCAAAAGCCAGAAAGAAGTCTCTCTCTGCAGAAGTTAATTATCTTAGGCATTTTGTCATAGTGACTGTAGTGGTTGGCACACGGTGTCAACTTGGCTGGATGCCAGTTGGTCCATACATTGTGTCAACTGGGCTGCCTTGGCTGGCAGTTCCACACTCTGGGCTGTGAGAGCCCCGCTCCAGAGTAACTCAGCACATAAAGGGGTTGAGGAAGCATCTACTATTTCACTTCATCGGAGGAATTTTAGTCTTCGCAGCTTGGGCTTTACCTCCTGGCTTCTAGCACAGACTCTTCGGCTTCCAGACTGGATCCTTCAGCTTTCCATCTCAGATTCTTCTGTTTTCCATTGCAGACCCAATGGCCAACCGTTAGAGACCATTAGAGACCATTAGAGACCTTTAGAGACCGTTTGAAGCTGTTTGAAACCATTAGAGGCCATTCAAGATGGAACTCTGCAGTGAGTTTAAAACCGTGGGACTGAATCCTTCAGGTGGTGGTGGGCAGACGCTCTTGGCACACTTCCTCAGCTGACTGTGGGACAGGTACCTCTTGGGTTATATCTGTGTCTTGTAGCATTTGTGTTCCTCTGCTAAAACCCTGTTTTAGACAAAACAGTGACAGAAAGCTAGCACAACTTATTTCTACTTCTAAGGTGACTTAGGTACTATGTAAAATTATTAATTAAATGTCTTGCTATCTCAGAAAGGTGTTCTTAAAACTAAAACCTTATTTACATAGTACTTACAACTTAAGAGCGGAATTAAGGGGAAAAAAAGCCATAACTGATATAGGGATTTGTAAATATACCTGATGAACCTGGGAATTTGAAAATAATGTCCCCTCTGTGTGCCACTGAGCCATAAGTTTTCAATTATATTGAGTACAATGATTTCAGTTTTTTGTTTTTTTTTTTCAGTCCTGGGGATTGAGCCCAGGGCCTTTGCATTGAGCAATATCCCCAGCCTTTTAAAAATATTTATTTATTTATTTATTTATTTATTTATTTGTTTGTTTGTTTGTTTATTTTGAAGTAGGCTTTTACTAGGTAGCTAGCTACATTGCTCATCACGGGCTTGAATTTGTAATCCTCCTGCTCCAACCCTTAAGAGCACTAAGACTACAGAAATGAATGACTATGCCTGGCCCAATGCAATCTTAAGAAGCCACTGGGAATACAGCCTCTAACTGCATTATGTAGCTGCCAGTGTGAGTTTCTATTCTGAACAGACATAATTAGGATAGAAGAAATGTGAATGGATGTGTAGTTTTTCAAACTAGTTATTAGAGAAAACTGAGTTACTCTAAAATCCCTTTATAATTAATACTAAACTGCATTTGGAGTTCTTTCTCAATCTATAGGAATGAATTTTACTTGAAAAGAAAAAAATAAAGTTCTTGTCAGACACCTGTTTTGTAGAAGGACAGGGTAGAGTCAGGGTGACCAGGAACTAGTCTCTCCTGGTCATTGGCATCCCACGCTGGCCTTTCCTCTGTTCACGAACTAACTCATTCTGTGCCAGTGATTGTCTGATGAGGGTCAACAGACTTTCTGTGCCTCATCACCCACTCTGTACCTCCAAGAGTGGTGTCAAAGGAAGCATGTGGAAGCCTGCGAGTGGAACCCCAGGCTACCCTTTCTTCTGAAGGGCCTCATACTTCTGCTACTCGCTTGTGCTCCAACTCCTGAGTTGCACCAGGGATACTGTGGGAACACACAAGTTCCTTTTATTCCTCTCTAGCCCCATGGTAAGTTCTTTCTTCCTCTAGGGTAAGCACAGAGGCACTTGTGCCAGTGTGCCTGCTGTGCAGGGAGCCAGAGTGGACATACCACTGGACTGGCTCATTCCCCTGGGAGCTAGTGACCATGCAGTACATGCTCAGCTCAGCAGGAAACTTCGGGAGAATTTTATTACTGGCTGGCAACAATGCTTACAAGTGAGAAGAGAGGATGTTTGAACTCCCATAGCCATAGTTTCACTTTCTACAGATTCAGTTACCCAACATGGGCTACAATCCAAAAAATATTATATGAAAAACTCCAGAAGTATAAAATTCATAAGCGTCCCTTTGTCTAGCATATGCACACGACATGCTGCCCACTCATTAGTCATTTGTAACTATCTCGGTTGTCAAATTAACTGTTGTACCACTCAGTGTATAGATTTATTATAAGACAGGGATTTACAAGGTAGATTTCCAATGGCATTTGTACAGTCCGGTGTGAAAGAATGCAGCCAGGCTATTTACGTGCAGGGGATCTGAAAGATCCAGTTGAAAGCCACAGGTCTGGGGCTCACTGCAGAGTTCCATGCAAGTCTATGTCGAAAAAGCTGAAGGACAGGACTGGGTACATAGCTCAGCAGCATAAGCCCGTGCCTGGCAAGTGCAAGCCTCCAAGACCAATCCTTGGTATTGCAAAAGAAGAAAACAGTAGTCCTTTTCTTGGGGATGGTGAGACAGCTCTGTGGAATAAAGCACCTGCTTAGGCGAGCTTAGGTAAGTGCCAGGACCGTAGTTCAATCCCCGACACCATATGCTGTGTCAGCCCCAGCCCCAGGGTGAGCTGAGCCGGCCAGAGTCAGTGTGTGGTGGTGCACTCTTATATTCCCAGAGCTCAGGAGGCTGAAAACAGGAGGATCACAAGTCTGAGCTGTGTAGTAAGACCCTGCAATAACCAAATACATTAAAAAAAAAAGCAGAAGGATCTGAGCTTCAAGGCCAAAAAGTCTGCCGTGGAAGACTGGAGATGGAAGTCTAAACGTGATGGAGAAGGGTGAGTTTCTCTGAAGAAACAGAAGTGAGGCTTCCCTCTTTCCTTTTTATTCCGACCAGGCTACAAGCCTAAAGGGTGGAGCTGCCCACTTCCAGGGTGGGTGTTCCTTCTTCACTAAGTCTATCATTGAGCAACACCCAGAAGTATGCTAAACCAATCAGATGGGTGTTTCTAACTCAAGCTGACACCACAGTTAACTAACACACAAGTCACGATGTGGCAGTGCTTGTGTTCAAATAATCCTAATGACCTCATATCCCAAAGCACACAAGTAGTAATACAAAAAAGGCATCACGACATAAACTACAGAAGAACAGATTATCTCTGGCACTGTGTGCAGATAAGAAGAAAACATAGCACACACATATGATTTATGTGTGAATCATGATATCTGCAGCTTCAGGCATCCACTGGAGATTTTGACGTGTATCTCTGTAGGTAGGAGAACACTGAGTAAGCATAAGTTTGCATACACAGGACACCTGGGACCACAGCACTGCTGATTTCTACTGCTGTATTGAGGGGGCTTGCCGGTTAGCTCCGTTGTTCAAGCAAACCTAGTCAGGGGCAGTGGACCTGAGTTCGATCCCCAGCTCTGCACGTCATACTAGACTCGCCCTTAAGGCAGCCTCAGCCAGACCAAAAAGAAAAGTCCTTGCACTGGCCTACCGAAAACAATAGTTAATGCTTAAATTTTTTCTTTTCTAATTTGTTTGACCAATTTGGCATGCTTATATATGCTAATCTGAACAACTAATTTAAGGGCAACAATATGCAGTTTAACAACCATTGTTGAGTTCCTATCATCTTGTTTAATGAAATTCTGTATCATTTCTAATTTTTTAATTATTTTTAATCCTCTTTATAAAAAGTAAAAATAAGCAAACAAATTTTTTTTAAAAACCTACTACTGGAGACATTTGATAGATGACAGACATCAGGCTGCATGTGTGATTCGCTCAATCTCACTTTCTTCATACAATATCCCCATGAGATCTGTGTTACTTTTATGCCCACATGGAAACTGAAGTCCACAGAGGTTAAGTGGGCCCTTGCTACCAAAAGAGAACCTTGATGAAAGCATAGGACTATCTGAGTTTAAGGTCTATACCACTGACTTCGTAGAAACTAAGAGGGAGGGACTCTAAAAGCAGAGCTCACCCTAAAAATATTCTAAAAATCTAAGAAATGAAAATATTCACCAAAAAACCTTAAACTATATAACATTGATAATATTCAACTGTTTGATGTATGAGAATCATAAGATTTGATCATAGGTATTAATGCATCTTTGTGTAAAAGGCATTCACATATGGGGAGAACACGTTTCAGATCACATTTGTATTAGAAACCCTATACATTTCTCATGGTGCACATATTTTTGTTGTGTGAAAGAGGAAGAAAAATAATCAGAGTAACATAGGTTCAGTGAAACTCTATGTAATTCAGCCATGTCTCCAAGTACAGAATCTAGCAGAAGGATAGTAAAGATCTTAGACCTATATGGATACATAATACAACAGAGACAGAGTTAGAAGAAGCTCAACGGGGTTGCTTGTTATAGAAGTAGGCCCTGTCCTGCCTGATACATGTTTCTAACACAGCCCAATTACATTTTGTTTTATTATTATTATTATTTTCTGTATTTAGAATAGTGTCTACAAGGTCTACAGAGTCTCACTGTGTAGATCAGACTCGTGATTCTCCTGTTTTCAGTCTCCCAAGTGCTGGGATTACAGGAGCCCAATTACATGTTAAATCACCATTCTGAAAATTAAAGTTGAGCGTATCTAGTTGAGATATTTGTACTGGTTTTAACAGACCAGGTATGTGACTTACAAGATGGTTCCTGAAAAGTGGCTGACTCCAGAGTGAGTGTAGATGTCCTTACTATCCACAAGTACAATCCGTTGTGTCCAACAACCATCTCTAGAATGAAGTATCCTGATTTGAAGAAAGCTCATACAAAGGTTGGGAGAGCACACAGTTTCACAGGAAATAGGATTTTAGATAAAAGCAAAGCTGCATAACACACACACACACACACACACACACACACACTCCTTGTAATTTACCATAGAGTCAAAGTACCTACATGAACTTTTCTCATTTAACCTGCGCTATTGTCAAGATGGCACTCAGAAAGGTTAAAATTTCATTATAACCCATTAATATTTTTGCAAGATTTTAACAACTGGAAATTCATAGAGCAACAAGGAATAGCATACATTTGCATAAGATCTTCATAAAAGAAAGAGACACTAACAGTGTGAATCGCTGGAGATTGTCCAAATAAACTAACTTCACACAGTGAACAGTAACACAGGAGATGCAGGGAAACATGAAACACTGATTTTGCCAACTTCAAGATTTCATCTTAGAAAAGAGCCAAATTTAACACTGATTCTAAATGAGATTTTCCTGAGAAAAATCTCCGTGATTAGAGACAACAGTAACATAAAAAAGATCTTTTTATTAAGATTCCTGAGTCTCTACAAATATGTAAATATATGCCAAATAGGTAAGATTTATCTATTCATCAACTGCTAATGAATATATAGCATTTATTTTCAATTTATTAAATTGTTAAAATGTTTATTGAAACACGTATCATTAGACTATCTTACAAAGACTCCTGTTTCAGCAAAACAGTAAGTCACATTGTACTATCTTCCTATCTTTATAATTCAGAGTCCTATTAAGGTCGAGCCATGCCTAGCAAATCATGTTGGAGGGTATCACAGAAAATGCATATGTATGAAAACAGCATTTATCTGAAGGGGAAAATATAGGATAAAACATGACAGCACGTTTTGTCGAAGAGAGAAATGGAAAGCCTCCCCCCACCAACACACACATACCATATTGGCTAGTCAGGTCCTTTAAATGACTTGGTCATTGCATAGGCAATTTCTGAAGCTCTTGTAACATCCAGGCACTAATGCAAATTTTCTACGTGAGAATGCTGACCTTCACTGCACAGAACCAGGGCCTAGTAACGGTAAATTTCCCTTCATTCTTACATGGAGCAGTCACATTTTAAAGCTTGTCATCCTGTGTAGGAAACTACCATTTAACTGTCATTAATATGGCTTTTAGATTTTAAATTACATAGCATATGAAATAATTCTTAGCAGCAGGTAATTGTGGTTTATAATTTGTTTCTTTCTTTGAATACAGCAACACAGAATTCTGAGCCTTACCACTGATTTTGACTGAGGGTCTTTAGCTTGGAAAGATTGGTTAAAAAAAAATTATTAAAAATAAAAGTGAAATCTTTACACCTTAAAACTTTTATTTAAATCACATTGAATTTTTTAAAAATATGATCACACCTGCATTTATTGCCTTATTGTTATAATTTTCTGTGGCTGTTCTAACAAAATATTACAGGCTGTGTGGCTTAAACAATAGACATTTATTTTCTCACAATTTTTGCAGCCTCGATATTCAGGGCAAGGTGAAATCAGTTTTAGTCTCTACTTAGTCTTCTCCCCTTGGTTTTCAGATAGCCACTGTGGTTCTGTGTCCTCACCTGGCCCTTTTTCTGCCCACACACCTCTGTATCCTTTTGTACAGCCGCATTTCTTTTTATACGGGCAGCAGCCAAATCAGAACTTACTCATGTTAACCTGCTAACCTCTCTAAGGCCCTATCTCCAACTACAGTCACATTCAGAAGTGCTGGAGTCAGGGTTTCAACACAGGATTATTGAGAGAATGTAATTCACCCCATAACATTTAGCGGTCAGCGCATAATGTAGTCTTTCCTTCATTAATATCTAAGTTTTATACATTCATATATTTTTGTCAGCAAGTAGAGAGAATAAAGAGTTTTAGAATATGTTTCTTGGAGAAGTCTCCAGAGACACTACTCTCTGAAAAACATAGATTTTTGCTGTTTAATATAGTAGTCACTCATCATATGTGCAATTTACACTGAAATAAATTGGAGTTAAATGCTATTAAAGTTTGGTTCATATTTCCATGATACAATAGCCACGCATGGTTTGTGATTGCTATGCTAGGCAGTGCTAACACTGAACATTTCCATGATCCCAAATGCTACCAGGTTCTTGCTGAGCTGTCGGTGCCGGACTGTTGATATGACCTTGCCTCGTTTTGGTCCTGTGGTGTCCTCAACAGCACCCAGTACAACCTAAGTCAAGAGCTGGGCTATTTTAGCAGCTAGTTTCTTCCTTCTCTTTTGTCACTGCCATCTCCATTCCTTTGTCATTGGTTTGGTCAGTGCCTCTAATCTTTACCCTGTCTTCTCCTAACTTCACTTCTTATTCCTCATTTCTTTTCCCTCTGTAGGCTACATTTTTCTTTATTTTCATCTTTTCTTATCTTTTTCTTTGTTGGAATGATTTCTTTCTGAAAAGTTTTGCCAAATAATTAGAAATCTTTTTTCTACTCAGTAAATACCACTTATTTTTATGTGTTTGGTTGTTTTTGTCATTTTTATTGGCTATTCATCATAGTTTGAGAGTCCTAGTTCCTGAACAAGGAGGCCTTGTGGTGTATCTGAAGAGTATAGCAATTTCAAGGAGTATGTTTCCTCTAAAAGTCCAATGTGTTATCTACTGCACTACAAAGCTGAAGAAGAAGAAGAAGAAGAAGAAGAAGAAGAAGAAGAAGAAGAAGAAGAAGAAGAAGAAGAAGAAGAAGAAGAAGAAGAAGGAGGAGGAGGAGGAGGAGGAGGAGGAGGAGGAGGAGGAGGAGGAGGAGGGAGGAGAAAGAAATGAACAGGAAGTTTAGAAAAGAAGGAGGAGAAGGACTGAAGGGTGAGAAGCAGAATGGAAAAAGGAAGAATTAAGATATATCATGCATAGGTGCAAATTCCCTGTGATATATGTATCACAAATGTGCTGATATAATTAATTTACAAAACAAAACAAGAATGTTGCCTGTTTTCCTTTTTTGAGTTCTAGTATCATCTCTTGATAAGGGAACTGGGGTCAGTTGTGCAATGACCTATTAGCTATTTGGCCTTGGCAATAGAGTTTAAGTATTTATCTTATAAAGTTGCTAAGATTAAATAAGTTGACCTTAAAAAATGGCACCTAAAATGTAACCAACCTGTGAAACAGTTCTTCTTAGAGATTACTATAATGCTGAGCATAAATGGATGTTAAATCATATTGGACAGATAACACAGGCCACCACTTGTGCTAGCAAGTGTTGAGTAGGACTTAGATTCACCAAAAAAGTCTTCAGAAGCCCCGGTGAAAATAGTTTTCCAAGAGAGAAGAAAAGCAATCAAAATGCAAGTGGGAGCACACTGAGCAAAGGACACAGGTGTGTGTGGAGAGGATATGCCCAAGAGAGCCTAGAAGAGGCAGCTTCCAGTGGAGACGAGGCTCCTGGTCCTGAGGTGAATGGTGTCAGAGAGGAAGGAGTGGCAGCTTCAGGGATTCAAGTCCATGTGAGAAATACACATGAATAGTTTCATTCTCCCGATATGTCTGAGTTTCTCTCTTTCTTTGCTGTACTGATCTCAATTTCAATGATTTGACTCCCAAGCTAGAGCTTGTCAAATGCCCACCTCCAGGTTACCCCAAATGATTCCCTTTTAGCATTGCCCACATCCTTCAAGGAATTCACTAACATAGCCATAGAGCAATACTAGGGCAATAATTAATTGTAGTTTTTCAAGCTGAGTATTTATGAAAAGGAGTTCAAGTAATTAGTTTACTTTAGCTCTACATTTATTTTCTACCAATTATATACACTAAAGACATATGCTTGACATTTCTATGCATATAACAGGAACATAATAAATATGTTTTCCTTCAAATTATAATAAAATATTTATACAAAGAAAAATAGATACCACTGAGTATTTTATGTTTAAATCACAAAGTAACTAATGCAGTACTAAATGATATGAAAGCTTATTTATGTTAGGAATGAATGGGTTAGGAATAGTTAGAAGTATTATTATATTAGTTGATAACACTTGACTATACCTTAAAAATATATAGCACTGGGGTAGGTGAAGAAAAGAGGACTATTTTCTTGACAGGAAAAGCATGATGATTATAATACAGAGATAAGAATTACCCAAGGTTATCTGTGACACTGTGAAAATTACAGGCTGGGTCACTTTCAGGAAACCCAAATGACAAAATTTGGGGGGCAGGAAGTTAAAGGAAAGCCTTCAATGCCAGATTACTATTTCTTTCTCTGAAATGGAAATCTTTAATAAAACTTTACCCCATGTGCCACAGCCTGACTCCCTGACAAAGTCATATAAACTTTCTAAATGAGCCAAGGCATCTAGTGGAATGCAGTGTTTAATATTAGGCACTGCTATTTTTACATAAGTGAACCTTCTCAAAATTCATGGTTTGGGATAGAGATTTTTGCCCCAATACATACTTCCCTAAGTGGTTCCCCAGTGAGTTTTATCCAATTTTGCTTTATTCATCATAATATTCCCCTGGAAATCTCACTTTCTTCTTTTCCAACTTTACTTTTCGAATTTTCCTGTACTAATTTTGAATTTCGCTGCTCAAAACTTCACCTGCTCAACTTCTTTTTCATGTGTCTCCTAGCATCTAGAGATCCCCAAAGGCATTCTTAGCTACAAGCAAATAAATGCCCTTTTTCCTGACTCATTTACTCAGCAGATATCTACTGAATTCTGACTGTTCTTAGAAACTAGTTTAAGCACTAACGCAAATCAGTAGGTAAGGTATTTTAAAATCTTTGCCCTCACAGAGCTTTCAGAGAGTTAAAATAAACCACGTAAAAATATATCCATGAATGTCCCATTCTACTGGTAGAAAAATGCCCATTCCTAGAGATTAGGGTATTTTGCAAAGTCAGTCATACAGTTTATTGAATAGCAGAATAAAACTCAAACTCTTACGATATCCAACACAGATATACACAGTGGCATCCAAGGTATCTTTTGTCTTTCACCATTTTTTTTCCTTGACAAGTTTTACACTTTCTCCTCATCTTGGTTTTGAAAACCTGGAATTAATGTATGCCAAGGATTCAACGGGGAAAAAAAAACGTGAAGATCATAGGATTCACATCAATTAACACTCCTTATCCCTCTGGAGAACACGCACATCCCTTTGATAATTTCATCTCTGATCACGAACTCTCTGCCCACTTCACTTAAGTGACTGATTCTAAAAGTGACAAATATCAATTCTTTTATGTGTAAGCCACACCATAGACAATTACGAAGGTCAGCCATAGCACGAATTGTTCAAAAAAGTATTCCTTACAGAAAAACAATAACCATGCAGCAAGAAATTGATTTTCCTACTTGGCATTTTCAAGCTTTTTCTCTACTAATTCTTATCATTAATCAAAATGCCTACCTGGAAGTTTACCCATTCCAAGTGAGAAAAACTGAATTTCTAGCATTTGTCTCCTGAGTTTCTTTACTGAAAGCCCCTCTGCTTTAGAGGACTGCACTTTTATTTTGTTGTGCCTTTATTTTATGACTATGGTAAAATTAATTACAACGCTACCAACCAATGAACATTCATTTGGATAGTATATCTATATTAGGAAATTTCCTTGGCATCTGATTTCTACCTATTCAAATACTTACCTGAAAATTAATATTTTGATAATTAAGTCAACAAATAGAAATAAGTATGGATAAAATATTGTATCTATGGACTTGAGCATTTTATTTTTTGACTTACTCACAAAACAGACCATGTCCTATCTAGAATATTAAATTCAACTGTTATTTTAAAATTTTTTTCTTTGTTCTTTGAAAGAAATTCTCTATGTGCAGTTCAAGCTAGTTTTGAACTCACTGTAAGCCAAGACTGGCCTTGAATTTCATTTAATCCTCCTGCCTCAGCCTCCCAAGTACTGGGATTACAGATGTATACCACCACACCTGGCTCATATTTGCTGCTTCTTAGTTAAGCACATGGGGAGAAAAATAATCTGGAAAATAAATTATCATAGAATATTTAAATAATTATTATAATAACCTCATGATATTTAGAATGCAGAAAAATAGAAAACAACATGAAATTTTTTACTGTGGAATAATTTTTAAAGGTTCTGGTCTGGTAGCAGCTGTCCAAGGTACTGACACACAGCAATTGTCAAGTGTAAGAAAGAAGGAAGAAAGGTGAGAAGATAATTAACTGAAGAGAAACAAAAGAATCTCACCTTTCATTGTGGAAAAATCCTGACGGCAGCATGAACAAATTTTCCAATTCTTTCTGTGCCACCTATTCCATATGCATGCTATATATGATAAGTGACATTGATTTTGATACATGCAGATGCTGTACAGGGCAGCACTAGCTGTATAAGACCTCAAAATATATTTTTTTTTCAATCCTGAAATCTTCACTTTACTTCATGTAATGGTAAAGTAGACAATTGGTCATTTCCAAGGTTAGTGATGCTCCTACCTCTGGTCAAATTCTCACAATTACAGAATTGGACACTACAGGTTTATTACTGTAATACAAAATCTTTCTGTAACTAATGCCAGTGATGTTTTGTGGCCATAGCTGGAGTGGAAATTAAAGAGAATCTATGTAGGATTGAAGCAGTTCAAAGTACAGAAATATCATCCTGTGTCTCCACGGCTCAGCTTTTAGGAAGTACGGACAAGAGAAGTTGTGTATGAAGACCTACTGTTTTTGGCTTGATTTGGAATCCTAACATCTTTTCTAGTATTGAGCCAGGGCAGGTAGTAATTTAAACTCCCAGAGCCTCACGTTCTTTGCTAGCACCACAGAGCTATCAATAGATACATCTGTACATTGCTGTGAGGATTATATACCATTGTTCATGAAAGTTCTGTGTAAATTCTTTGTCTCTCTGGAAGTATTATTAGATAGCATATACCCAAGGACTAAGAAGATCACAAGAAACAAAGATGGACTGGGGATATAGCTCAGGGGCACAAATACCTGCCTGGCAAGTTCAAGGTCCTGAATTCAATCCCTGCTTCAAAAAAGACAAAGAAAGAAAAATATTACCTTGTAATTTTTTTGTGTATCATGCTATGAAAATACAAGGCCTTGATTTTTACCACAGCTTATACATATAGATGAAGAGTTTGGAAAGATCAGTGGGTTACTTTTTATTCTCATTCTCTAGTTGGTTTCCTGAAATGAATGAATGTTGATTGATCACCTTACAGCATGAAGTAGTACAATGAGGTCCTTAACACCATCACTAAAAGAGAGACATTATAGTTGTTTTATGTTAGTAATGATCGCCTCTTCTACCCTAAAATTGTATTCCTGAAAATTATGCCATCCTGATCTCAGGTGGCATCCTATTCAGCTTTCATGCAACGGTAAGCATCAAATTGAGGTAGAAAATACTTGCACGGAGACCAGTTTTTATCAGCAATTTTAAAGAACACTAAGGAAAGTATTCAATAGAGAATATGATTTAGTCTGTGGATTTATCTGAAACATTAGGCAAACTAAATGGAGCTATTTTGCTCATTTAGTCATTATTCAAAATTGTGGCTTTATCCTTACTACTTTTCAGCATCTAAAATTTTTTTTTCTTAACAGCACCAATAGTTCATTTAATATGTCCAAAATGCCGGAAATCTAATATAAGGTCATAAAATGTCCTCAAAAGGAGCCACTAAATATATCTTTAGCTTGAGATTTCTTTTTATTTTTTTTTATGTATTTGGTATATGGTCTCACTACACAGATCAGACTCATAGTGATCCTCCTGTTTTCAGTCTCCCCAGCGCTGAGATTACACGTGTGGAGCACCATGCCTGCTCCTGGTGGCCAGCTCAGTGTGCCCTGGGGTAAGGCCAGTGCGGCATGTGATGCTGGGGATTGAACCCCAGTCCCTGCGCTTGCCTAAACAGATGCTTATTCTAATGAGCTATCTTGCTGTCTCTGAGATTTCTTTTTAAGATATTAATCAGTGTGTGTGTAAACATAATTCTTTGTTGTATTATCTGACCCTTGGCCTTTACAATTTCTAAGTACTACTACTGTCGAGAATATCTTGAAGTTAAGCCCATTTCCAAAAAAAGAGAAATAATTTCTGTAACTCCTTATAAATAAATAGCCCTTTATAAATTAAGTCCATTTTGTATTCTTTTATTTAAAGAATCAAATAAAAGTTTGAAACAACCCAAAAGAGCTTGCCAACCTATGGTGCATACACTGAAGTTGACATAGTGAATGGTAAATGTTGAAAATCTCCCTTCTATCTATGGCATAAAACATTCAAAAGAAAAGAATAATGCTGGGGAGATAGCTCAGTAGAATAAGTGCCTGCCCTGCAAGAGCAAGGACCTGAGTTCAATACCTGGTGAAAAAGACTTACTTTAGCAAACTGGTCAAGCAATGGCCATGACTCATCCAGATGGCTGACACTGACAAAAGTTCTATAAAATGCTGAACCTGGTTTCAAGGTAAATCCTGATCAGGTCTGACTGACCTAGTCAGATACAAAAGCTATATGTTTTGCTAGATAGGTCTTGCTTTAACTTGGCTTTAATGATCTAGCAGAAAAGTTTAACCACGAGGCACAAAAAGCAAAGCCAGATGAGTATGCTGAGTTGTAAAAGGCTCAAGTCAACAGCTTCTGACATTGCCAGCTCTGCCAATAACCCACTACTATTATGGAATATTGCTCTATGTATACAATTACTATCTTAGCTCAATGAGAAGAAATATTGGCACCAATAGTGTTTAGAAGAGTTCGCATGTCTGCAGTCCACATCTTGTAGTCTGAACAACTACTTTGAAGAAAACAATATGCATT
Organism: Myocastor coypus; assembly: GCA_004027025.1. Lineage (NCBI taxonomy): Eukaryota > Metazoa > Chordata > Mammalia > Rodentia > Myocastoridae > Myocastor > Myocastor coypus. The sequence goes on along the minus strand of PVJA010001110.1, from coordinate 3,374 downwards.
GTATTAATTATTGTGGCTGTCCTACTAACATGTTTTGAAATCATCTAATTGTTATTTCTTATTAACACTAATAAAATTATTTTTAAAAGTTCTTCCCTTATGCCTACTAGATTTAGATAAAGACTATAAGCAGGGGAAAACGTGGTTATTTTCTTCATGCCAGGCAGTGTAGATCTACGTCTTCCAACTTTCTTTTCTTTTGCACAATTCAATGTTTCTCAATTCTACCTTCAAAATTAAAGATTAATACTCATAAAATCACTGTGAAAGTGGTAAATGAAACAGGTCATATATACCATGATCTTAATTCCTGCAGGTATTTGTCCTGTAGCAAACTGAATGATGACACTGTGACTGAACATATTTTATTCAAGGCTCTGCCCTGCATATATGAATTTTATATTCCTATCTGTCAATAACTTAAAAATATATCTTTGACATTTTTAATGTGTAGGAATGATAAATTAATTGCTGAATCACAAGAATTACCATATGATTTATCCTAATGAAACAGAATTCTCTCTCCCTTTCCCTTGTAGTCTCGACTTGCAAGGGAATGGATTTATTACAGAACACATAAGTTACAGGATTATTTTGTATCCACCAAAACAGTCAAATCCAGAGGAGCACAAGTGATCTGTCCACACAGTAGAGACCCACAGAATCCAGCTGAAGACCTGGATCCTACAGCAGTGTCCGGCATGGGTCCACCTGAGAACCTACAGCCCATGGCCATGGCTTCTAGGACTCAGCTGGAGGCCTAAAGCCCACGGCAATGTCTCACACAAGTCTCTGTTAAGGACCTGCAGCAGGAAGACCCAAAGGTCGGTGGTGGAAGCTAGAACGTCTACACCAGCATGAGGACGGATCTGTGCCAGCAAGCTGAGGGATCTACACTGGAGCCAGGAAGCAATGCTCAAGGGAAGGACCAGAACTACTCCAAAGTGAACCACAGCCATCTTCAGGGACAATGAGGAACTGAGCCCCTCTGACAGTGAGGACAGCTGAGCTCACGTCAGGAGAATCACTGCGACAAACTTCTCCAGGACAATCAACAGCACACCATCTTCCCCTCCAGTTCTGCTCCTTTTTTTTTTTTAAGGTTATGAGCAGAATATATTTATTAAGGGAAAGGAAAGAAAGCTCCTATCCAAGAGAGGGACAGGAGGGGTGCCAGAAAGGGTTGTGCCCTGCCCCAGTTTTCTCCTTTTATGCTGTTGGTGACTATCTTCAGGGGGACCTTCTGCAGCCAGAACAACATTGATTCGGCTCAGCCAGGTGTTACAAGCTGACCATCAGTCAATCCACCACACCCCGGTAGTTCTCCCTGGGTCATGTGGATAGTCTTCATTCTGCCCCATGAAAAGCCCACAAGACAGAAACAAACCAGTCGTCCTCCAAACCCACTTTTCAGCTCTCTGAGGCTCATACTTTGTATTTCTCAGTCTCCCTTTAAGTTAAGTTAGATGACTAAATTCTAACCAATGGACTATGGAAAGAAAGGAGAGAAGTTGTGACATAAATACTGTCAACATCATGCTCTACTTCCCTCTGTACCCATTTGTTGGCTAGATTGAGATGCGAGGACCATCTAAGGATCCACGCATTGCAAACAGCAGAACATCCGTCAACCTGTGTTCCCTAATGTCTGTGAAGCAGAGACCTTCTCCTACAGGTCAGAATTTTTGCAAACAGTAAGTGATTTTCTACCATGTAAAGCCATTGAGATTCAGGATTAACTCTTGGAGTATGACTACTACAGTAGACCATACCACTTTCAAATGAAATCAATATATGGTCCACCTAGTGTTTGGTATATGAAAGATTCTTATTTAGCCACCATTACCATCACCATAAGCATCTTCTTCCTCATTGCTGTTAAAATAATTTGCCCCTAGTGTTACTCATATTTCCATTATGGTAATAAATGCCTGACATATTCAGCTTACAAAGAGGAAAGATTTACTTCAGTTCCCATAATAGGAGGTTTTGGTCCACAATCAACTGCCCAATCACTTCAGGGCTGTGGAAATACAGTCCACTGTGATTGTACCACAAACATCTGCCTCACTGCAAAGAAGAAAAGAGAAAAAGGGACAGGATCTCACTATGTCCTTAAGAGCATGGCCCCAGTGACCTGAAACCTCCTATTAGGCTCTGCTTCTTAAAGTTTTCATCACTTTCTAATAGAGCCAAGCTAAAGATGGAGCCTTGAACACAGGGTCCCTGGCGAACAATCCAGAACCAAACCATAGCACGCATCTTGTTTGTGAACCTCTATAAGATCATGTCATACTGCAGCAAGGTCGAGGTACGCAGATACATAGGGTCTGCATTGTGCTGCCATCCTTTGGAGTTTCAGAATCCACTACACCTGCTGAAAAGCAAATACGGACCTGGTTGCGGCACCCTCGGGGGTGCCCTTTGTGCAACACAGTCTACGTCAGTGCTTGTCCACTGTACTGATGGAATAATACGCGCATGTACTGTGCTCCTTGGCATCACCAGTAAGTAGTGGCTTGGTCACTTCTGGAATAGGCTGTGCAAAAGCCAGAACTGTAATGCTACCAGGGTGAGTCTGGATCTTTCACTGAAGGAAAGAATCCCAAGTATACAAATAATTTTATATTGATTGTAGTAATCAGTTATCTGGCTTGACATTTAAATCATATCTGAATATGTGTTCAACATACAAAATAATACGTAGAGTAATAATTTAGAAAAGGTCAAAATTCACAATGGCTTATTCTGACATGGGTATGACATTTGTCAAAAAAAGCAGTTGGGTATTCCTCCTTAAGCTTTGGATGCTAACTACCTAAGGTAAATTCACAGAAAGTGAGCATTCATGTTAAAATTTCCATTTTTCCAATGTATATTACATTGGAAGCATAATATTTAACAGCCATTATCTTAACATACCATTACCACATGTTCAAACATGGTGTTAGAATACTTTTCTACAAGCCTTTTTGAGCCAAAGTTTTAAATTCATTCATCTATTTTATGGGAAGATTATTTTGTTGTTTTTTTGTTTTTGTTTTTGTGTGTGGGGGGGTTGGTTTTTTTTTTTTTTTTTTTTTTTTTTTTTTTTTTTTTTTTTTTTTTTTTTTTTTTTTTTTTTTTTTTTTGGGGGTTTTTTTTTTTTTTTTTTTTTTTTTTTTTGGCTTTTTTGAGACAGGGTCTCACTATGCAGTTCAGGCTGGCCTTGAGCTCACTTCTATAGCCCAGGCTGGTCTCGAACTTGCAGCGATCCTCCTGCCTCAGCCTCCCAAGTGCTGGTATTACAGGTGTACACCACCATGCCTGGCTATTATGGGAAGATTATTTTGCTTTTTTTGTTTGTTTGTTTGTTTGGTTTTTTTTTTTTTTTT